>LRSR01010944.1:0-44087 GCA_001579985.1 Hypsibius dujardini | reverse complement strand
GGCCTTTGTATTACCACAAGAAACCATCACTCGTGACATGAATCAAACGATAATTAGCGATAACAATTAATTTAAAAAACGACAACGGAGTCGAGAAGTGTTTATCAGTTTTAAAAAAGCAGAAGGAATAGTGTTGTGCCTTAGAATTCCGGTTATGGAAAACGCTTTTGTTTAGTGCCAAACGTTTGTTAAATACCAAATGCAGATAAAGTTTTAAAAAATGTACATTTTATTTAAATATTTTATGAAATTTTAGTTACTTTATCATCTGTTACTTTTTGGTTTGAAGTTGTTGAATCTCTCAAATTCAGGTACGAAGTTCATCTCCTCATGGCTCGTTCATTCTCCGTGGACTATACGCACCCCTTAAATACAGTGCGGCTAGACGGGAAATATTACATGGTCGACTGCGGCCCCTTCCCCTGCATGACGGAACATTTAATCTGTCTGGACTTTGCGGGTGACGAATCGCCGGTTATTTTGCAATCGATTTGGGAAGTGCAGCTACGGAGGCGACTGATCGACGGTGTTCCCGGCTTCGCGGGCTATTTCCGTTGGACCCCGAATTCCTCATTTCCGTTGGGCAGGCATCACACTCTGCCATTGGACAAGGACGGCTGGGCGTTATTCTTTGAATACGCTTTCGTTTTTCGTTCACTCGAGCAAATTCAACAAATGAGTGTGGCTATTCAAAGCTCCTACCAGGACGTGACGGTTTCGCCAGTTTTGAATCGCATATTCTGCTGTCGTTATCCCAAGGGGAGGTTGCAGTTGGTTCGCAATACGACGCTGTGGCAGGAGAATGAGCCCAGGATCCGGTCGATAAAGGACACGAAGTCCAAAGCGGAGTTGGTGGAGACCTTAGTGGAGCAGTTTGGAGATGTTTTGGATCGTGGACTTATTGAGGGGGCGGTGGAGTATTACGTCACGGTTGCAAAACTGCCGGAAGACTTTGTACTTCACTGAACGGATAATTATAACGTTGCTTATTATTGTGGCGCTCCTTGTGTGTTTTATTTGGCTTACCGTTGTCATGAATATCGTTAAAACTTTGTTATATTAGTACAATAGACTAATTTTCCAATTACGAATGTGATCAAACTACGCAAGTCTGTCTGTGTGTGTGTCTGTCTGTCTGTCTGTCTGTCTGTCTGTCTGTCTGTCTGTCTGTCTGTGTGCCTGTCTGGCTGTGTGTCCGTGTGTCCTTGTATCTGTCTGTGTGTCTGTTTGTCTGTCTGGCAGTCTGGAAATAGTAGCAACAACACTAGACGCGTAATCGTGCTCATTTCACAAGTTCGCATGATCGCCGTGCCAATATTTAGGCCACTACCGTTCGTCGTGCAAATTGTAGCTCAAAATTCAAAGGTGCTCGGATCACGGTGGAGGCTTTGCTAAAGTTCTCAGGATCGACGTTAAACGCGCCCACGGGTTGAAAGTCGAAGTCTTTCATTATATTGGCAAAGAATATGTAGACTTCCATTTTGGCTAAAGGCTCTCCGATGCATGAGCGCTTTCCTACGAAAGAAAGGCGGAGGTTTACATGATCAGGCGTTAGGTAATAATTAGCCGTAAATTACCTATGCCAAAAGGTAGGAATCCGGGGGGATTCTTAACGTTCCCCGTGACCGGATCAAGAAATCGTTCCGGGTTGAATTGCAGAGGATCCGGCCAATACTTTGGATCGCGATGGATGGCGTACGTGTTGACCACGATAATGCTTCGCGCGGGAACGTGAAACCCTCCGATTTCCATATCCTCAAAGTTGGTTCGTCGGGCGCCATTGAGCGGGAACGCTGAAGCCAATCGCTGCACTTCTAAAATCGTTGCTTCCGTATAGCGCAATAAACCTGCATGATAACTGCGATTATTATCCACATATTTTTAATGTGATTTAAGTTTTAAGTTAAAGATCATGCCTCTGTGTTCCAATCGAACTTGCTGATTCGCAGTAACGACTGCGTCGATCTCGTCCTGGACCCGCTTTTTAATATTGGGATGTAAGACCATATAAATCAACGCCCATAAAACGGTGGTCGTTGTTGTTTCCGTACCGCCGCCGAATAATCCAACGACCGAGTAGTAAAGCTGTTCGTCTGCAATTAATCTCATATTTCCACGTGATCTGAGAATCAGTTTAGGTTAATTACGTTTAAGCACAAAAAACAGTAGCTGGATAATAATTCCGCGGACTTCAAAACTGCTCCACTTTCTATACTCAAGAGGGGAAAATGCGTAGGTATGGTCGCTATACTTCCAAAGGGGCGGACGCGGCATGAGTTGGCCCCGTCACGCTACTTCTCAGAAATTTGCAGGAAGTAAGGTAATATGATTTTCACCAAACGGACAGTTTTTATAATTCTCAGAGTACCAACGTCCAGCGTAAGTTGCCCCTCCTCCTTACGCACGCCTACACTGTCTGATGAGGGAGGATCACGTTTCATTTGTTTTACCGTCAAACGTTGTCTCTCCTTTCTCCGCCAGTTGAGCCGCCCTTTCGTCCAAGAAGCGATGAATATAGTCCATGTTTGATGTGCCACCATTGTGGCCAGTTGCATGGCCTTGCTTGTGGTCATCAATGAGGGACTCAATGAACGTCCTATTGGACTGGATGTTCGCTTTGAGGGTCCTCCATTTTTGTGCCAGCTTGCCAAAGGGAACGTACTTGAGGAACGGCAGGGCCCTAACCGGCTGAACCTCCGACATGAGTTGCAAGTTGATACCGACGTTGTTGCAGAGCTTGTTGAAGGTTGCGTCACCCAAACTGAACCGTTTGCCGAACACGAGGGCGCAGATCATGTTGGACACGCTTTGGGTCATATGGGGACGGAGGTTGAGGGGTTTCGCTCCGGACCGGTCGATGAGGGCGATGAGGTCGCTGACTTCCGCAAGCACCGATTGTTCCAGCCAGGACTTTCCCATCCCGACGTCACGGAGAGCTGTCAGGGCGAAGCGGCGGTGTTCCCTGTAGCGATCGCCTTCACCCATCACCAGGCCTGTAAGGAACATACACGCAGCATGTTGGAATTCTGACTTTTATTGCACCGATGGAAGCCGAACCCTAAGGATAATCAAAGGGAACAAAACGGAGAAGAAACTCGACTTTTACCGAAAGTACTAACTAAACCAGACTAATTTGATGATCAATGTGACAGTGCTGACGCAGAAGATGCCGTTCGATGTTGAAATGAGCAAGACTGAAATATGGATCAAGTCTGATGACGTAAAAAAATACAATGGGACTGATGCAGCCGAAATGCATTAAACATAAATCAATCTAGTCCCGATGGACAATTTATTAGACCCTTTTTCAGGGGTGCCTTTCGTCGTGTCAAATTGAGCGTTGGACCGACCAAACCGTTGCCCCCCCCACGCTCTGAGGGGGGGAGGGGCAAACTTGCTACCAGTAAGCTTGCCATCCCGCCTGGACAGACCTCAATCCGCCACTTGGCTTCAGGCAGGAGGGGCGGGTATCGCCTACCTTGTCCTTCATGAAGCACGTTCATCACGTCAAGGGCATCTCGACCGGTTATAACATCCTTATGAAGTATTGACTTGGCCACCTCAAAGTCGTGCACTGCGACAAACAGGTTCCTCCCCAACCGAAAACTGATGATTTTGCCGTAGATTTCGCTCCACAATTTGAGTTGCACCGGAGGATTGGCAGACATGCCGAAAAGTTTCCCAAAAAACGGCAAACCTCCAAGCCAGAAAAAACACTCTTTTAATTACTACCTGCCCATCCAAACTCTTCCGATCCCGTGCCACCTTACCATATGGGCCTGGGGGTAATTTACGCCCAACCCATAGGCTTCTTTGCTGCCAAATTAAGAAGCCCATTACAATGCAGGCAGCAGTGATCGTCATGGTCCAGAGATCCATCATTGCCGAAATTATTACAAAAGGTGGGAAAAGGAGCTAGACAGACGAAACTATAGAATCGTTCGGCGGGAAATAAAAACATCCAACAAACGCTTTATGAATTAGGCAGCACAGCACTCGATCTGACTTTTTTGTCTTCTTGTACACTTGTTAGACTTCCAATCGGATTGAACGGTAGTGAAACGAAGCAAACAATATTTACAGCCGGGGAAGAGATAACTCCGTTTTACGGAGGTAGCATCGTCGGTGAATTTCATGGCCATACATCTTACACCTCTACCATTACTTGAGACAGCCTTTTTTGTGATATAACACCTACTGGTACACCGTGTCCGTCTGTCCGTCTGTCCGTCTGTCTGTATGTCTGACTGTCTGTATGTCTGTTTGCCTGTCTGTCTGTCTATCTGTCTGTCTGTCTGTCTGTCTGTCTGTCTGTCTGCTTTTTTGTCTGTTTGTTATTTTGCCCGTCAGTTTGTATGTTTGTCTGTTTGGCCTCGAGCGGAGCATCATTTTATTCTTGTATGAGACCTATAAGATGAGCGTCGGGAAGCTCTACCAGAGCTTTTACCCGTAACTACTAACTGGCTCGTGGAGAGCAGGTTGCGCGTAACACAAGTTAGAATTTTCTCATAATTAAGAAGTAAGTCCAAGACGAGGTATGCAACAACGACCACACAGACTACCACGGTCCATTGCTATATCTAAATGCTGGAAGCACACGTGGTTGGCAAATCAAAATCTGTAAACAATTGTCAACCCCCGTAGAGATTAAGCTAAAAAGTCGAGCGAGCTAAGAAAGAAGCTTTCAGAGTCGAGTGAAAGAGTGAACCAAACAAATCTGATGAAACTGACCGCATTCGAACTGTGTCCTGTCTGTATGTCTGCCCTCCCTCATTCCAACTGCAAAACAGTAGGATTATCGGCGAACGTGACGCTATAAAGCAAACCAGTTTTACAGCCTTGACAGAGATAAGCACATATCCGATCTGAGAGGGAGGTTTATTTCCACTGTTTCATCGGTAAGTTTGATGATCGCACTTAACGCCCTTCTACCGTTGGTCGTCGCCAGACAATGTGAGGGACGATGATCAGTCTGCAATCTTCAGTCTGGAACTGCAGTTGATTATTTATTTATTACAAAATTATATATTGTTCTGGCTTCGGAGTTTACCACTCACTCGCGTCTGCTGAATCGGCCTATTGTTGATATTAATTATGACTTCAGCACAAGTTCAGCCGGAAACTATTGTGAAGGACATCGGTGATCCAGCTGCTCCGCTTCCGGACCGATTGAAGTATTTCCGACCCGACGGCTCACCTGCCTACGAATTGTAAGCGGAGTGACCGTATATTTTTTCTTACTCTAAAAAATAGATTGGAAGCTAGGCTTGTAATGTTATGCATCGATCTACAGAGCAGTCTACAGAACGATCCTTACCCACCCCGAGGTCGCAGAGATTCTTCGAGCCAACGAGAATCTGGAAGCACGCCCGGATGACGTGATCGTAGCTAGCTACCCAAAAAGCGGTAAAAGGGTTTAATATGAAATATGTAAAAATATGAAAGCTTACACAAGTATGAAATAAATAAATTTTACTAGATTCACTTTTTCAGCGCAAATAAATTTAGTTCTTTTTAAAGGCACGACGTGGACCCAGGCCATAGTGGAGGCCATTATGTTCGATGAAATCAGTACCGTCAGCATTTTCGGTCTCGACACAAACCGGTGGTGTAACCTGTACAGCATGACGCCCAGTGCTATCGAAGCAAGGCCATCACCGCGATTGATGAAAATGCATGTTCCTCTAACTCTCTACCCGCAAAGTCTGATCGAAAAAAAGTGCAAGGTGAGTCTGTAACCGAAAAAAAAAGAAACGACATTTATCAACAATAGTTATTTCCAGCCAACAAAACTTGAGCAAGCGAAATACCAGTCATAAAAACAGGTTGCAAAAAATTAATGGAATTAAATTTGACGTCAATAAGCTCACTATTTATTTAATACGTTTCCGTAATCGCAAGCAATCATTTCTATTGGTCAGTTATCTATTCTTGAGCGGCCATTTCTTCGCAGATTATTTACGTCCGTCGTAACGTGAAGGACGTGATGGTGTCGATGTATCACTGGTGTAGAAACGCGCCTCATACCCATCGAGCTTGCCCGTCAGGCTCTTTCGCCGAGTTTGCCGAGGCGTTCATGGACGGTCAAGTGCCCGCGGGGTCTTACTTCAACAACCTCGCCGCATTCTGGAGCCACCGCGACGATCCAAATATTCTGATGTTGACTTATGAAGAAATGAGCCAAGTGAGTGCATGGTTCAAAACGCATTTCGGGAGAGCCACACAATTCTATTTTTAATATGATTGTCCCGCTACCCAGAATGCACGATTTCGTTTCCCAGAATCCACACCAAACTGTTGGGAAAATTGCTGACTTCTTGGGGCGACCGATGGGACCGCAGCAGGTGGCCAGAATCGTTGAAGCAACCAGTTTTGGAGAGATGAAGAAGAAGGAAAAGGGTGGAGCGGAAAACGGCAACGCAACTGGAGAATCCAGTTTTCTTCGAAGCGGTTAGTACGGGTTGAAATGACAGGTTCTGAGAATACCAAACAAGTTGAAACTATAAACAGAATAGACATTCGGGTGCCAATTTAGCAAGAAAAATTATTACTTTGCAGTTCTCAACTAATTTAAGCGCTTCAATCTATGCTTTTTATTGTATTACATTTCGATTTTCACCCTCGCAAATGAATCTCAACTTCGCACCGGGTTTCACCCTCGCAAATGTTTTCATCTGACTTATGATAACAATAGGTGAGGGCTATGCTCACAACCCTACACAACCTTTCGCTATGCTCACAACCCACACAATCTTTCGCGAGCGAAATGTTTCCTTTTTTGGGCGTCTCTTAAAACAGCACAGCTGCTGCATGCAGCATTAACGGCATTTGACGATATCCAGGGGGGGGGGCGGTGGGAGTTATTTCTGACATTGAGACTACACTGAAAGATGATTTAGATTCCAGAACAAACTATTTTCCAGTAAGGACAATGGGGGCACTGATGAACAAGGACAATGGAATATGACTTCCTTTCTTCACAGGTTCAACTGAGCAATGGCGTACAACATTTGATCCAGAGCTGCTGCAAAAAGTGGACAGTTGGATACAGCGGAGCATTCACCTGAGAGATAATCTTAGTGGCTATATCGCTTGAGTTATTAATGCTTATGGTGCACTACTTATGCTAAATAACCTACGTGTCTACATAAACAGAGACTCGTTTAGGGTCCTTCACAGGTCGGAACCAGGGCCCCTCATCTTAGGGCCAGGGGGTGGGCAAAGGGGCAAAATGCAGTTTTTTCAACAATGAACCCAAAATTCGGTCTGTTGTCCCTGATCATTTTGAAAGTTGTGGTGATGTGGGGGTCTGATTTCTGCATGTAGTTTAACTTTGCAGCCTTGCAGAAAATGTAGACCTAGAGTTTTATCGCAAAAATGCTCATTACCAGTAACCCTGTTGTCCATCACCCCAGTCACACATCTTCACAATTCAAGGCCCTCCACCGGCGGGGGCGAGGGAGGAGTGGGGATTGAACCCTGACACAGCTTCCTGTCGAGGCAGTTCTGTCTGAATTACCCGCCCTGCATCATTAGTTGGTCCTGTAAACTTTTGAGAAATGCAATAAAGAAAACTTCCCATCCGGATGTGCTACAGCTCGGCTCTCCACACAAACAGAAGAGGTGGTGCAAGCTCCGTAGAAGGGAATGAGTGGATATATTGTGTAGGGTGAACCTGGAAATACGTTTAAAGAGGAGTATGAGGGAAGGGCACTGGAATGGGCCACCGGGCGGCAGGGGGCGCTCTGTCGCAAATGAATCGAAAAGAGATAAGTCACTGCATAGTCAGCGTCCTCTATAGTGAGCTTTTTCCAACTGTCCAATCATTTCGCTTTTTAAACATGTTCCCATTATTTTTGTTCATATCTGATACTTGTTCCACCGGATTATCGATTACTCTCTGTCGCTTAGGATCTTAGTGATAGTGATGTGTGGAAGTTCTGATTGCAGGGTGGCCCATTCCAGGATCAGGGTCAGGGTCCATTTCAGGGTACGGGAAAGTCAAGTAGCCCATTCCAGTGCTCTTACCTCATACTCTTAATATTTTCAACCATATTCAATTTACCAATTTTCTGCAACTGGTTGGAGGATTTACCTCGAGACCTTACAAGCTGCTAAACATAATCCGAAGTTACTGTTCAAGAACTGCCAGACAACTCTTTGTCGAATGGTTTATTAAAAATGGACCATCTTCTGTCACGGTTCTGCTTCCTCCTGACAATGGGGTACGGAATCATTCTAGTTTACGTCGTTAAAAATCTGAGTGGGACGATTGGTTCGGGAAGGCTTTTGAAACAAATTTAGAACCGTCATTTCTCAGTCACTTCTCATCCCACTGCTTCAATGTTTTTTGTTACAACGCCTGTCCATGTGAGTGTCTACTACAAGCCAAAAAATGAGATTTAATTTACCTTCCAAAAAATTCCAGACAAAAACCAATGGCAGACCCGATTTCAATAACGGCTCAGCTCACATCCTCATTTGCTACCAAAAACATAATTCGTTCCGGAAAACCAAACTCTGTTTTGAATAAACCGCCACAATAACGCAGCGGAAATTTTTTTTCATGAGACGGGTGCTTTTACGAGAGAAAGAGTGCCCAATAACCTGACACAAATTCGGCACAGTTTTGTCATTAAAATTGCCTTTTGAAAAATGATCTTCGCTTCGCGGGGCATAACTTATTGGTGTGCTGCATAATCGCAACCAGTTTGGTATCAGTCTGCTCCTAAGGTGCTGAGCTATCACAAAATTAAATTAGATTGAAACTAAAACGTGGGAAAAGACTGAATCGGAAAGAATGGGAATCGAGATGACGATTTACGCCAATTTGAGGAATCATCAAAATTGGAGCCTTCATAAAAAACCAACAGTGTGATCGAGTTGAGTTTGTGGCTAATACAGTCAACCCCCAAACAAAAACTCTCATCCCGTGACTCTTGCTGTTTGAACTGACTGAAAACTCCGCCTTAAACTGCACCGTTTCTGTACGACCAATCAGGACACGTAATGCATAATCATACATTGTATTTCGAATCAAAACACGAACAGACAAGCAATAAAAGAATTGAATAACAGGACTAAATCAAGCCAATCAAGAGCGATAGCAACGGCAGAAAAAAGCACAGTCATGAACAGCTGCAAAAACAGCTGATGAGAATTCAAATTCGGTTACTTTGGGTAGTTTCCCTGAGGTTAAGTCATCAGTTGTTGCAGTCCTATACACAGGTAAATTGCTATTTGTTTTTCGAAATCGCGAGATAAGCCAATTTCTGGTGAGCCACACGGTTCAATTACCTGCAACTCGTTATATCGAGAACATTATATTGGCACACTTGTCGCACATCATCTTTCTCTATGCGCAAAAAGTCTATTTTGTGCAAGAAGAGTTTTTCTTGGAACTGACGGTAGTTATAAACAAACGCGTGGTACGATTCTAAACCAAACACTTTTCTATAAATAATTAATTGCCAACAGACAGACAGACAGACGGACATTTCAAAAAGTATTAGGTGTTGTAGCTTAACCCGTTAACGTCCAATGGCGTACAAATGTCGACAAAGCGACCTTTGATTTTTCATTCGCAGAGCGTTCGATCTATTTTAGCAAAATCAACTGTTTTTGAGATTTCAGCTGTTTTTCCAAAATTAGAGATCATTAGTTTCACGTTTGTTGAATGACCAATGTCCGACTAAAATGGTCAAAGTCGGCCAGTTTGTCTCTTTTTGGGTCGCTGAGGTCGCAGACTGCCAACAAAATGCTAAACATGATAAAAATAAGGATTCCTTTGTTTTTATCAGACTGATCATAGCTTAGATTGTTAGATTGATCATAGCTTGCCAACTTAAAAAAAGTTTGTTTGGATCGTATGAATGGTCAGGTTGTGACCAATGGTCAAAACAAGCCACCAAATTTTCGCTGAAAAACGACCAAAATTGATTTCTATGAAAAACTGATGATTGATTAATTGATTGAGTACTCAAAAAAGGTGCCATTCCCCACTTGACACAATTTTCAGCGGAAAATTTATACAAATCTCTACAATGGACAGTGATCAAGCTAAAAAACGAAATTTTTGCCAAACCATCCAAATTAAAAATCATTTTTTTCCTAATTGAGCGAAACTAGTCCAGGGAAAATACGCTTGGTATTCAAATCAAGTCGGATCTGGTAGTGGACGTTAACGGGTGAAAGCACGTCAACGGTAAAGCTACGGATCTGCAGGCTTTTACGATAAAACGAAATCAAAGCGAATATTTTGCCTAGTTGTACAGTCATATTTAGCAGTCAGATTTATCACTACATAGGATTTGCTTCGTATGCATATTAGTTTTTACATGCGTCGTTCCAGTTGACTCACACTGTAAGCTTAAGCTGTACCAGCATTGTTCACGAGTATATCCAGTCCTCCATGCATTTTATTGATGGAATCTCGCGCTTGTTCGATACTCTTCATGCCAGTCACGTCTAACAAAAGTACGGAACGGTAGGCGACATGCCGATCTCTCTGAATTTTTTTTTTGCAAATAGTGGACTGAATTATTAGATTTCAGAAAAAAATTCCATCTGGAAACGAGCTTTGGTTTGAGCGGGAGAAAATTCGAAAGTTCTCCGATGGCTCCGCGGGTTCCCCATTCAATGGAGCCGTTGATTGTTTGATTTATGCTCTAGCAAAACTCAATTTAATTTTTCTACCACTCTAATCCACACAAAACGTCGTTTTTTGAAAAAGTTCGATTCAAGATTTTTTACACCTTTCCACTCCAAATTCGATTTGGAATCGATTGACATCAGCAGAATCGTTTTTGGGTGACTGTGGGCGGAACTATGGGTAATTTCTGCAACATCACTCGGAAGCCTAGATTGAAACTAGCCATAACTCCGCCCTCTGACATCCAAAAAAGATTCTGTTGATGTCAATTGATTCCAAATCGAATTCGAAGTGGAAAAGTGTCAAAAATCTTGGACTCAAACATTTTCAAAAAACGACGTTTTGTTTGGATTAGAGTTAAAAAATTAAATTGAGTTTTGCTAGAGCATAAATCAAACAATCAACAGCTCAATTAAATGGGAAACCCACGGAGCCATCAGAGAACTTTCGAATTTTCTCGCGCTCAAACCAGAGCTCGTTTGCAGATGAAATTTTTTGCTAACATCTATTAATTTAGTCCACTATGTGCAAACAAAATTTCAGAGAGATGGGCGTGTCACCTACCGTTCTGTTCCCTTGTAAGCATAAAACTTCCAGACGCAACCCTTCTCCCTGTAGAATCTTTGCGGCGTTTAGCTCAGTGTGTCATTGCGAGCTATAGTGCAAGACAAGCTATTAGACCTAACAACATTACGAGATAACAATTTTTACCGCTCAAATAGACGATTCCGTGGATTCCGAGTTAAAGCCATCTGAACTCCAACAGTAACACATTTTGCAGACTAGACGTTAAACTGGTTTGAGCTCGGTGAGGGCAGGTTTTGGCAATATGTGTATTGTGGGATTAATCATTATGTATTTTAGATACTAACGGCCTGCCTCTATGTGCAGCTTTGGGTGTGTCTGTCTGTGTATGTGTCTGTCTGTCTGTGTGTCTGTCTATCTATGTGTCTGTTTGTCTGTGTATTTGTGTATCTGTGGGTCTGTGTGTCTGTATGTTCTGTCTATCTATCTGACTGTCCGCAACCCATGCGGTTGCAGTCACTGTCGTCATGATCATGTGATTTTTTCCCATTCTACTTTTCCCACATGGGTAGATGTCAAGCCGCCATTACTTACTGCATGTTCAAAGAATGGTACACAACTATTTCGGTGATTTTTAATGACGAGTCGCACTCCTAACAAAAACGATGACGCAAATATAACCCACACCTAGTGAACGAACAGGAAACCCCCTGTGAACATCTAATTGGTAGACGTGTCCGCAGTATACCTCGATCTGAGATCCATGTGCGCGGTATGTCTTGGATTCTGGCATCACTCACGGCAAACATTTTTTGACGATGGAAAAGCAGGAGTTCTCATTAGTGGCACCCTTTTTGTTCTGTTTTCCGGTATAGACGCTACTGTGATAATCACAATGGAAGATCACTGCTGCGGAATAGGAATCAAGTCACTAGACGGTGCTCTGCATGGGGTCGGGACCTCAGGCGCTTCTAAGTAACAAATCTCTGTAACATCGAATTTTATAACTACGAGTATCGAGTTCGGTAATGATTTTTAACTTTCCTCAACCCGTTCTCCTCTTGACAGGCAAGCCACTCCCCCCCCCCGGGGGGCGGTTGGGGTGAGGAACTTTTTTTACACCCTCAGCAGGCTCGCCTCCCCAACAGGCTTGCCATCCCTTTCTAGCCGACCTCAATCCGCCACTGAATGCAGTGAGGCGGTTAAATCATTTTGGTCGCCGAGGGGCGGGGGGGGGGGGAATGGCTCGGTCGGCCCAACGATCAATCCGCCATTGCCGCGCAACGTGCTAGAACTTCATGCTATAATGAGAAGTGTACCCACCTGGGTTGCGGTCCCGTCGAGAATAATACTGTTTTTCACACCCGACCTGCTAATTGGCACTTTTCTTCCGTCCTTCCAACACAATCGAACACCTCGGTTGATTCGGGGGAAATGGAACCCTTGGTTGAGTACCGCGGTCGGGGTCTTCAGCAGGCTTTTCTAGCTCCAAACTGAAAGATTGAGTCTCGGAAAAAAAAATTTCCCAGCAATTTCTAGATAAACTTTTGGTTCCGCTTTAAACACGAATCTTCAACTTTCGGGTCAAGGGTGCAGTAGTCTACACCGAATGAAATTTAGCTGTGCGTGTCTTTGCCTTTTTTATTTGGCCCTAGTATGTTGATCCGATAATTTCTTCACATCTTTCCGCGACATTGTTTTGTCGCTAGTTGGTTGAGAGTGATCGAAACTTAATCGAGATGGTCCCTCTGCTCAACTTGGCTTTTTGGTTTTGCTGCGTCGTTTATCCAGCCTTCTCAAATTCACGATGTGTGGAAGGTGGCCGGACGGATTTCTGCTTGGACATTGTCAGTCCTGGAACTCTTAACGACGGCCAAGTGTCACTTCGCTACATGGGACCGTCATTTGACATGGCGTTCGAGCGTCTACAGCAGGCATTTCCTGACTTCAACATGACTCATACGTATCTCTACAGCGAGACCTTGACAAAGTCGTGCTACGATCTAGAGGACAACGTACAACTCCTTCTGTCCAGATGGTACTACCGCCGTTCACGGTATAAAAAGTGTGCGACGGCCATCATTACACCTGGTGAGGCAGCAGAATGTAAACATAACATATAAGAACAGATAGTTTGCCATTCGTTTGTCTGGCACAGGACAAGTATTCTGAACAGAACATGAGAGTATCATCCCTATGTAGTAGTGGCGGGTTGAAAGTTGAGCCGACCGGCCCGTTATCCCCCGGGCATCCAAAACGAGTTGGACACCCCCTTTCCACTCCGCACGGTGGGGGGGGGGGGGCAAACTATTAGCTTTTACTTGCTGAAAATTGCCCTTATCGCCGGACCGAGATTCACATCTTCTGGCAGACTAGCCATTTCCTCCAAGCCGATCTCAATCCGCCAGTGTCTTAGCGCAAAGATTTTTCAAGCTTTTAACGAATGAGATTTTGGCCCCTTCCCCTCCCTTGCCAGATCAAGGGTGTTAAAAAATATTTTGCCACCAACAAAAGGATTGGCTCGGAATTGACCTCAGTCCGCCCTCATGACCCCGACAACTACTTTTTATCATAAACTCAAATAAAATTACCGTATCTTTACCATATCTACTTTCATTGTGTTGACAATTTCGTAATGCCGCGTACTCCATACATAAATCTTGTCGTTTTTTGTCTGTAGGTTGTTTCGAAGGGTACCGTCTGAACCAAATGGCAGCAGGTTGGAACGTACCTCTGATCTCCAGGTACGACGTAATGACGATGCAGTCAAACATTTCTCTCTCAATTGCGATGTTCAGAACAAACAACTGTGCTGCCGGCTATTTTAAGGATGTTCTGATTTTTGGCAAGCCGTGAAACACAAACACAAACACAAACGTTTCTAGTTTTGCAGTTTTCCTGAACGCACTCATTCAACTGCGAGAGAAACCGTGTTTAAAATTACGTCGTACGCAATTTTTTCCAGTCTATAGAATAGTCAGGTACCGTTAGACCTATGCCTCTTTGTGCCTAAGTACACAAGTACACAAGTACAAGGTGAATAACTACAGATCAGCTCGCGCCGCTTTCTTTAAGCTTCCTGCAAAACTGGCCAGTAGTCTGCGAGATGGGCACCTTAATTTGTTTTAAATTTGGAGTCGCGGGACAGTGGATTTTTTTAGGCAAAACTGACCAACCAAAGGGTAGCACACTTGTTTAGTGTTTAAAAAAAAACAAGGTTGCCTTTAACTTTTACTGTGCTGAAAAAACAAACTGCTCCCCCCCCCCCCGCGCAAAAATTTTGTTAAGTGCACTATGCGGTAAGTTTTCCATAGTTGGCTAACGATATTTACTCCACACGGCGGGAAAATATTAAGACCCTCAAAAGTAACCACTTCTGTATTAATTGCTCATTCTTGGAGTACACACACGACGCAACTAACTGCTTTCAGCTCAAGTGTGGACATCACCTTGAGCAACCCGAGATTCAGTCCGACGTGGGTGACCACCACGCCCTACCCGGGAACTAAGCTTAAGGATCTCTACATCGGTCTATTGCGACAATTCAATTGGACAACGGTCTTCATGCTGACGGACGTGGGCCCAAATACAGCACACAAAGCCGGCGCGGATAAACTGCAATTTGTATTCAAGTCTACCGAGATTCGTGCATCTCACTTCTTGTTTAATTCCTCGACAAACGTAAACTACACTTACGCGCCAATTCTGGCGCAGTTCCGGGACGTAAGCCGAGGTATGCGTCATTTTAAAATCAGATTTTGCATCAATCAAAATATTTTGGAAGCTCAAAGGGAAGTTTTACCCGTCTTTCGGCAAAGATAATTCTTGATTCCTTTGCTTGTCTACAAAGCTGCCTCCACCTGGCGCATTCTAAAAAATGATTACGATTGTGTTTTGCAACTAGTTCAATCAGAATTCAATTTGCAAAATACCAGGCCCATGCCTCACTTGATTTTTTATCGGAAATTACAAAATTGCTAGAAATGTGGTCGAAGCTTTGAGTTATCTATTGAGCGAAACTCAAATATTTAACGACCAAGTCGTTTCGGTTGATAGCGCCGCCCCCTTTATTGGCATTGTAACCCTATTGGAGCCCTTCTCTTCCATTTTAAATTCTGGATAGATTTTCACCGAGAATTGAACGCTACAATACACACTTTAAAGATCCGTACGGCTAGTGTTGACAGAGTTTTATTAAATTAACATTGTTTCTGTGTCTAGGCTCAAATTACGAAGCAAAATGCGATGGTTAAAAGAAGAACAAGATACTTTTTGTATGCATGACGAATAATATTAAAACGAAGCTTCGCAGTTCTGTAATTACTGATCGCGTTGCCAAATGAGGCAATCAAAAACACTGTCAACAAGGAGTAATGGAGTGCGTAATATCACTAGAAAAGTGATGGGAATTCTTACCTCGGCCAGTTTCCGTAGGCGACACACATGGCCACAATTTGGGTGGCAGACTTTAAGGCAAAAAGGGTGGTCCGAGTTCGAGCCGAATTAAGTCATCGCGCGCACGCGCTCTTGAACACAGCTAACCATGCATTTTATTGGAAGTCGATTTTCGAATTTAGAGTAGCTTGCTCAATCTAATTTTCCCGCTGGACCGGGCATTAAATCAAAGATTCAAGAGAAAGCAGTGGCAAGCTCTAGCTGAGAATGGCTCAAACTCAGATCACCCTGATGGCTCGAACTCTGCCACCCAACTTGTTGCCATGTGTGTATGTAAAAAAAGTAACACATTTGACCGGTCATTGTTTTGCAGTCATGCTCTTCTTCGGTTTTATGCCCCATCTGCGGCGACTTCTGGTTCGTCGTGTCAATAAAATATCCCATGTTCTTCATGATCTGGATGATCTTCATCTTCTTTCAGATTGAAGCGTCAGGCATGAACATGACTAATCGCGAATATGTAAGAATTGGTAACATACACTGCATAATTATTGGAAATTGATAATTAGCATTCTGTGTCTTTCTTTTGATACCGCGATCCCATGCAAATAATGCCATTCATGTCGTTCAATTAAGATGGCCCAAGTTGAACTGCTATAATGACATTGGAAATGTTTAGGTGTACGTGACGATAGTGTTATCGGACCTTGAACTAAGTGATTCCGATTGGAAAGGCGGAACAGACGCGGACAACGAGGTGTGTGTGTGGTGAAGCAGAAACATTTGACGGAAGTGGTCTCCTGCAAAAATGACAATTAACATCAGTTCATATTAGTTTCTTCCAGAGATCGGTTCTTAAAATACAAATCAAGAAGTACTAAGCAAAAATAAGCAATAATATCAAATAATAAAAATATTTCAATAATTAATTTGATTAATTTTAATTTTCTGCCATCCCTGGTGTGACTCATTTTCATTTGTTATGGCAGATCTTTTTTCGTACGTTTTAGGTGGCACGTCGCGCGTTTTCATCGGTACTTCAAATTGTGACAATTGTCCTCGGGAGAGGAAATTCACAGTACATGGCGGTGAAGCCTGAGTATGATCGGCGTTTCGGTGCACCTCCCTGGGCAACTAATCGCACCAATGAACTAATACCGGTACGCTAGTTCATGGCTTTTATTTCAAAAATTTCGTCTAACCTTTGATACACAGAGTAGCACTTCACGGTTTTTCCACACTTCAGGCCATACACATGTGGATGGCTGCTTACGCTGCAATTCAAATGTTCGAGCAGGTCAGTGAGGGAGATAAAGTCGGGGAAAAAAGGTCAACGATAGGAAGGGCTTGCCACGTCATGCCCCGATTAAAGTGTTGGTTCGCCAAGCAAGACAAATCCATTCAATCTGCTGCTTTCGAACATTGCCTCGTCCTGTGTGACTCAACATGACAGGATTCACAGAGAAGACAGTCCATAAGACTTGAATGCGCCATGCACGCGAAAGACATCAACACAGAGTCCACACCGGAATCTTTTTTTGATTGCCCGATTTCTCAAACAATTTAAAGTTTTAATGTTGGATTAACTGAAATCCTTAGGAATTACCAGTACTTCAAAATAAAAATCAAATTTGCTTTAGATAAACTCACAAAATAAATAGAATTCTGACAATTCTATATAGTATACAATATAGTATAGTATATACCTCGGAGTTGAAATAGATGCTTCGCACCATGATAATTAAAACCACTGCTTTTAATCAAGCAATCGAGACAAGCGTTCCGTGCTGTTCGGACACTACTGACTGTGTGAATCCTTTTATACCGAGTCACACACGACAAGAACAATGTTCGGCGCTAGCAGAATAACTGGATTTGTCTTGCGTAGCGAACCAACACTTTAATCTGGGCATGAGGTCAAAAGCTTCTTCTATCGTCGACCTTTTTTTCGACTGTACGATATCAATATGTGTGTTTTGCAAATTTTTCATCATGGTACTTGCGGCTTAATTTAGTCTTAGCTCTCTCTAACGTACTTAACTGATCTTTTCAGTTGCTAAATATGTACTTTGGGAAAACAAAATTTGCCAAAATTAGAATGAACGTTTTACTTACTAAAGATGCAAAAACAAAAAATCCTTATTAAAGTCTTATATTTAGTTAACTGATACGTTAACTATTAGTTATATTTAGTTAACTGATACGTTAACTATTAGTTATATTTAGTTAACTGATACGTTAACTATTAGTTGAATCGCTTTAGTTTTTCAAACGCACCTGGTGGTAGATTCCGAATGAGGCATTTATTTACCTAATTCATGATTAAGGTCCCGGCACTTAGGGCTTACCTGGGACGATTTTATCTTAAAAGTCCGGTTTAGAACCGTTGAGAAACCGAAACTGAGCTAACTCGGGGCAATTTTCAGAGATGGATTTCAAAATGTTTTAATTTTGTTTTCTGAATAAGTTCAATGTTAATGATGATTTAAAAAAAGGTTTCATCGGCAAATCTCGGAGAACTTTATTTGAAGAACTTGCATTTCAAAGAATTGCCATTTTTACAGTGATTCATAACAACTCCTTTCTGATGTAAATGCAGATCCTTAACGAAACAGTAACGTCCGGCCAGTTGAGTGACATGTACGATGGCGCGGCAGTGAAACGTCGTTTGGTCGATCGGACGTTCGCCACGGACATTGGGCCCATTAGTTTGGACGACGATGGCAACCGGATCCCAACTGCAGTTATCAGGTTCTTCAACACCTCCTCTATGAACTTTGTCGTACGTATGACTTGCTGGCAAAACAATTATCGTTATCCAAATGGAGGCCCAACAAAACTGGCATTTTTCGCCACAGGTGTCGCATTCTTCCACGGTCCGAAACAGGGAATTCGCTTGGAAGAAGGTCACACCAATTGAATGGTACGGCGGGTGGGACTTGCCCCTCAACGAGCCCTACTGTGGATACAAGGGCTTGCGACCGGAGTGCCACGTCCTACAAGGTTAGTTCCTTCATTGGAATTTGAAAGATGTTTAATAAGGGCTTCATCTTCCCGCACGATCAAATTATTAGTCGATATTATTATTTGTACGAACACTTATCTAACGTTTGCAGAATAAATAGGATTTCACATGGCATTATTAAAATAAAAAGCATTAATTAGTAATCTTTGGGTTGAATGGCGTTGCACTGAAGTCACCTATTGTTGCCTCTTCTTAGACTTTAACAAATAAGATCTTATAAGACTCATATTAAAGATATCGATCTTTAAAGTGTTATTTCTTAAATTGGCATTTATGTTCGAATGAAAATGCCATGGGTTTCTCAAAACAAAGAGTTGAATTGGCACCGGATAATAACCGCAACGTGCCTCTGCTTTTTTTAAACGCGATACTGCTTACTTTTAGGCAGCCAAAGTATTACTATCGCCATCGTGGTTGCTTTGGTAGCGCTCACCCTGATCATCCTCATTTTGGCCAGGTAAGTTTTGCGAAAATTACAATTAGTAGTCGTAATAGACAAAAAAAATGACAATGGAAAAAAATGAAAATGACGAATGCATCATTACATGCAACGAATGTCAATTATTGAAGAACTCACGTTTTTATTATTTGTAAAACAACTTACCGATTTACAATACTTACTCACGGTACACGGTACGGACGTAAAATTCACCGTATATGTGTAGTATCTGCATAGTGTTTGTTAAGGTCATGTACATATTAGCGTATTAACTAGTCATTATTTGTAGTAGCTGTTCAGCATCCTTATCTAAAGTATTCTGTAAAGTATCTGAACAGTGTATGAGTAGTATTCGGTCCAGTATCTACCAATTTCATCCGTACATTCTAGAGTCGTGTACCTCAGATTAGCTCTGAGCGCGGCGCTCGGTGATACCTGGTGGAAGGGAACAATGGATGAAGTGTCCTTTGAAGTCTCAGAGGAAACTCGTCGCGCTTCGGTCGCCTCTGGGGACAGCCAACGACGGCGCCCTTCATTCGTCCCACGACGGTCTTCGGCTCCGGAAAAGGTATACGAGTACCTGAGCTAATCAAAATATGAAATAAACGATAACGTTTATTGCGTATATTGGTGAAATATATTTTTCTCGGCCAGGATGCTGTAATTGAATCATTCAGCGAGGAATATTTGAGCAGCTGGGTGGAGGGTGAAGGTCGGCCGGCAATGTTCCGAGGAGAGTCAGTCTGGGTTCAAGCAGTGCGAATGGCCAAAGTACCCAAACTGACCAATCGCCTCTTAATATACTTCAGTGAGGTAGGCAGATAGGTTCCTGAACAAAATTACCACGACCTGAAAGGGTCATCAAGGGTCTGTCATGTGCGATAACTCATGCGCTGTTAGTAAATCAAATAGGTACATAAGCAGCGGTCTTTCCTTTTGTCAGTTGAACAAAATACGTCATGTCAACATCTCGCGCATGAAAGCATTCTATCCTTTGGTCTCACATCTGGTCTTCATCCGGCCCTTTTACTATAAAGGAAGCCTTAGCGATCTCCTATCAACAATGAACGCACCCAGCTGGGAATACCGAGGTTTCCTGCTGAGCAACGTCATTCAGGCAAGGCGATTTTGAAACTATGCGCCAGAAATAATTTTCATTCAAAATGCTGATGTGTCTGTATTTCTGTATGTATGTTTGTCTCTCTGTCTGTCTGCTTACTTGGCTATCGGAAGCCCTTTTTTAGCACCATTGTTTTAATTTCCTTTTTTCAGGGTTTGGAATTCATTCACCACTCATTTCTGAAGCTACACGGTCGGCTGCGTAGTGGCGTCTGCATGATTGACAACCGCTTAAACCTTCAAATCAGTGAGGTCGAGTACACCGGAACAGTTCAACAAATGTTTGGGCGGAGCCACAACATAAGCGGTGTATCATCCAACGATGAGTTTGCATTCTGGCAAGCACCGGAATTTCTGCGTCATCCTTCGCTCCCTCTCACCCAAAAGGGAGACATTTATTCCCTGTCCATCATCATGCAAGAGATAACGACGTGGAACTCGCCGTATTCCGTGCACATGCAGATGGCCAATGCAAGCGGGTACGTGCTCACCCCGAAGATGATTACGCAGAATGTGACCGAGGAAACGGAGATTCTGTTTCGTCCCACGGACGCTCGACATCCGGCCTGCTCCGGCGGTTTGGCTGCTCTCATTGAAGCTTGCTGGGCAGCGCAGCCAGAAGAGCGGCCGGATATCAAAACGGTTCGAGCTCTGCTGGAACGATCAGAGGGCGTGGACAAGCGCACGTACGCAGAGAAAGTTCTAGATCAGATGCAGCGCAATGCGGTAGAGCTGGAAGAGATTGTGGAAGCGCGAACGGAGGACCTTCAGGCTGAAAGGGAGCGCTGCGATCAATTGTTGGGAGAGATGCTTCCTGCGTAAGTGAAGTCGGTCCTTTTTATTCTCCGTACGTCCTGTAAATAAATCAGAAAGTTTGTAAACCTGATTGCACTGCTAAATTTTACAGCGATAGTGTTTGTGAACCGTTTTGCTCGAAAGGAACAAACATTTCTATCGGCAGAATTTAAAGATAAAAAAACACACCAAAGAAGTCTAAATGTTTTGATTTTTATTGTATGGAAAGTGGATAAATCAGAAAGAAAATATAAATCACATTTTTTGATTACAACCGAATTTCTGAAAATTATTAAACTACTTGCATTTTCACATTTTTACACTTTTAACACCTTCAAGATTGTGTAGGATTTATTTGTTTTGCAAACAATTTGGTGACAGCTCCTTTCATCCGTTTCTATCATATTTTACTAGTGTTCTATTTTGACAGGCCTGTGGTGCGTGAGCTTCGAAACGGTGGGATCGTTGAACCGGAGAATTTTGAGGAGGTGACCATTTGTTTCAGCGACGTTGTTGGCTTCAACGACTTCGTGTCAAGCACCGAGCCCTTCAGTGTTGTCGAATTTTTGAGTTTGATGTATAACAAGTTCGACGCAGCTCTGTCCGATTACGACGTGTATAAGGTGGAAACCATCAACGATTCTTATGTGGTACGTGAAATTCCCAGAGACTTCAAACTTTTGGTCGGAACTATTTAACAAAAGACCTAAAAAACTATTGGTTGGGTAATTTTGGTTCAATAGTCTTAGAGGATTTGAATGAAAAAATTAAAACGGATGACAATGACAAAACTAAACTACAAATAGTAATTGAAAACATAACTGAAACCTTAAGAATAATATTTATAGTTTTAGTTGTTTAGTTTGTCGAAATATTACTCAGTCAGAGTTTACGTCATTAAAGATTTGGGTGAGAAGCATACATTTTTTCAATACTTTTGTCTGGAACTAAATTAAATACATTCACTGAAACACAAAAATTTTTGTCTTTCAAAATTATACGTTGAGTATTTTAGTTCAATAACTGAACTATAGGATTTGAATGAGGAAACCAAAATTTGCCAGCTAATTTCGGCTCGGAGTAAATTATATAAAAACAATGTTTACAGAACAACAAACTTTTTTAGCAACTAAAACTACGTTGACTTAAACTAGTACAGCGGTCTTCCACTTTTCCCTCGGAGCTTCTTATGTTACAGGTTGCTAGTGGACTTCCCATACGTAATGCCAACCGTCACGCCCGAGAAATCCCGCTTATGGCTTTGCACCTCCTCGATCTGTTCCAAGGATTCGACAAGAACGAGACTCTTCAAGTTCGATTTGGCATAAACACAGGTCAAAACGCGCCACGATCTGTCCGTTTTAATGCATCTGCTCATCGTTTTTTCGTTGGGTGTTTCCCCTATAATTTTTATTATATTCTGTGCAGGCTCCGTCGCTGGGTGTGTTGTCGGAATCCGGGCGCCACGTTATTGTCTGTGAGTCAAACCTGTAGACTGTAGAGCCTGACAGATGGGGCTAATCCCGGAATTTTCATCTAAAGGCAGAGTTTGAACTGATTGTTTGAAACTGCTGGTTGCAATATTTTTAACATAAATCAAAAATAGACGAAATCGAAAATCTAGTGAAACTGTCGGGTCAGTAGGTGAACCATATTTCCCGCTGAACCGTAGTATTGTAAGTGATTGATACTCAGTTAGATACTTAGTTTTTACGTATTACCAAGAATTGTTTAGCAACAATTTTGACGACGACCGAAATACTGCTAGGCTTGCGTCAAAAACTGCAAATCGGGGTAGATTTTTTTCGAAATTTCGAACTTCGTTTTCGGGGGGAGAGAGTTTCATTATAATTGTAACTATTTCGACTGAATTATTTTCAAGGTTCGGGGACGCGATGAATATGGCTTCTCGCATGATGTCAAACAGCAAAGCGTTAAGCATTCAATTGACATCAAAGACTGCCAGCTACATTATGGACGACCCTTGCTTCGCCCTCACTTGCCGAGGAACGATCTCAATCAAAGTAAGCGACCAATCGACCAATATGTGTTGCCAGCAAAAGTTGCTGACCAACCTGTAATCTAGTACTATGGAATCTCAATAAAGATACAGGAAGAGTGTTCGATTGAAATGAGCTGACGGATATGACAACGGGCCTGTGCTGCAATTGGTAGGGGTGGAATTCAAACTAGTAATAGTATTGCAGAGGCTAGTGGTCGTTGGTCTGATGTTACAGTTTCCTATCCGTATTATCCAGTCCGCATTGAAAATATGTCTTACTCTTTACAGAGTTAAAAAATTCAATTATTTATCATTTGAGTGCTCGACCGCGTAGATCAGTGAAGCAGGACAAAAGATATGGCCGTAGACTTGCGAAGTGAAAAATTGAAAAGAATTTCGTTTGTTCTGATTTTGATACACAGAATCAGAAGCCCGGTTGTGATTTTCGTCAGCTGATTTCACCAGAACACTGTTCCCGGATTCCGATTGAGATTCTACAATAATGTTTTATTTCTTGTTCAGGGGAAAGGAGACGTCACAACATATTGGCTTAATCACGGGCCCGTCTCACACAACCGCATTCTTCACGCTGTCGCGCGACGCCATTCATTTGCTAGGAGGGGAATGTAGCCGATTTTATCGTCTGTTCTGATGCGCCATTGATTACCAGTCCTCATTTTATTCAGCCATTTAAATTTGACTATTCATTCGAAATCCGGCCAGTTTCAGCATAGGTCTCTCAGTAAAAGCAGGTTAGATTCAAAATACGTTAAATAGTGGAATGACCCCATGCGTATGCGCAAACTAATGACCAACAGAACTGCGAAGGCGTGCAGCCATTTTCTTACTGGAGTAATGAAATAGTTTATGAACTCCGCTCATTGTTGACATTGGATTTCCCATGGTGGAATAATGGAATAGCGTCATAATGCGCACTAATGCCCGTTTCGGTATAAATCTTTCCCTCTGTGGAATAAAGGGATAAACTAACGGCGACACAAAAAGATATTACTCGCCAATTGAACCTGGAATAGCGGAATAAAACAAAAGTAGCAAAATAGTCTTCGAAAAAATTAACAGTTCATTTAGTGTCATCTTCATCGTTGTCGTCCAAAGCCGACAAGGGGTCTCGAGTCAAACAACTCGCGTGAGTATTTTCTTTGGTACATTTATCTTTCTCCATATATGAAATACATCTGAGATCACTTGATCAAGCGCGGATGTCTGCAAGCACGTGAGTCCATCAATAGCCAATGTCCGGTCCAGTCAATGAGATTTGTGTGTGTTCTCAGTCTGCGTGATGCCTGACTTACTCACACGCAGAGCAGCCTCAGTCACCGACTCGGGAGACTGGAGAGGCAGAGAGGCAGGCCTCTAGTCCCCGCCAATGTCCCGCATGCACAATCTATGATTCAAGGCGATAAACAATAGAGCATAAGGAATTTTTTATTTCGATCGGTATTTTTTAAAACAAGGGTCCAAGGGATCAAGTGGGGACATTTCCGATCTGTGCCCACAAACGACCGGGACGCTATACAGTCCTACCTTAATACTATAAATGAAAAAAGCATTGGCAGCCAACTCGAACACGCGCTTAACCGGCAATCAGTATTCATTAGCTTTATTGGTTCCCGCAGACAGACAGACAGACAGACAGACAGACAGACAGACAGACAGACAGACAGGCAGACAGAATAAAACGCAGATTTAAATTTTTTTGGTTACTACTGCAATTTCTATTAGTCGGGGCACAACACAGGCCATTTGCTAACTTTTGGTTCACTGACAAATTAAAGAATACAGAGCGCTCCACGAGATTTTTGCTCTTCGTACGAATTCGATTGTTTCAGCAAATAAAATTCTAAATATGGCGCTAAACCGTCATCCCAAAGCGTCAGCTGTTTTTTCACTAAAATGATCCTTTTATAACATGAAATTATTTCACTGAATCACCACCGGTATGTGGTTATGTTTGCCCGTGTGCTCGGGTTGTCCACTTCCTTGTGTTTCAGGTAACAACCCGTCGCACCAACATCAATCGCGTTCAGGACTGCCACGTTGCAGTGTGGATGAATCACGCAAAGTTTCCAACAGAGTTCGCCATTCGAGGCGGTCTCTGGTTTGACAGCGAAATCTTGAACTCGCGCGGGCCCATCATCTGAGTACCGGAGGTCATCGCCGAAGTATTCTGTATCTGGCAGCACTTTCGGTGACCCCCTGCCTGTCAGTGTCATGCTTGTCCAAGCTGCATCAGCAACTAACCCTATTTCTGTGGTATTTGAATATCCAAAACATCCGAAATGGTCTTGCCACGATATCAGGGCGCAGCCAGGGATTGTACGACATCTTTCGAGGCAATTTTGAGAGCTTTGCGAAGCGTCCAGTTCAAACATGAAGAGTCCTCTGACTTTCCATCCAGAAACGGTTAACACTGAAATAAATGGAAGTATGAGCTATTAAAACATCTTTTCTTGGCGGATTGAACACTTTGCCGACCGCCCCCTAGCAACAAAAAGGACTTTAGCTCCTCCCCCCCACCCGAATCAGGATAAGCCACTCTGAAAATGAGAAAGCCTCGCGGTAATCTGTATTTTTCGTGTACAATTTGGAGCAGATCGAGATGGCGTTACGGCAGAAGATGCCGTACAGAAATATTGATCAAGAGGCACTTCTTTCTTATTAGATTTTCAATGGCATGATATTAATTTAAATAATTTGAGTTTGACAGAAGATAAGAATAAATGTGTAATGAATCCTTTGATACTCTTTGTGCTACTCTTTGTGCAACATGCAGCGGCAACTGCACGAAAATGCTAAATAAATGTATGCTGCCGTTCAGGCTGAGTCACTGTAATTAGTTAAAACCAATAATAAAGGCGAAATCAATTACAATATAATGAAGTGAACCACCGTTCGATTTGATCTAATTTCTACTTGAATACCGCCACTAACCGGACTTACTAGGAACGAGTTTTAGTAGAGGAACGCAAAACTACCATTCAGACTCGGGCTGCGCTCTTATTGCTTTGAAACAATATACAATCAGCCAAATATTTAGCATCTTATTTGACCCTTAAAACTTGTTTTTCTTACCCGTTTGTTTGTCGACTTCGTAAGGTTTTTCAGAAATCAAGAAGGACAGAATAAAATTTTGGGCTATTACGATAGGACTTTTCATTCAGTAGCGACTTGAGTTTGGCTTGAAGGGAACAAGATTACATTTCCGTCCCTTCAACCAGGCGGGGGGGAGGCGAGGGGGGGGGAGGAAGAGTAAGCTTGAAGATTAAAAGCCTGAACTATTTTTAATCTCCCAAAAATGACTTTCGACGGCAAAAGAGAGGGAAACGGGCCGATCGGCCCAAAGATCAAACCAACATTGTTGTCACTACCTGTATCTGTTACTGCATCAGGTAAGCCACATCTCACGTTGGGATATCCATCAATCTTGAAGGCATCCGCCTTGGTAACAGGCCCGGACTTCATGAAGCAGTAACTGCCGCCGTATATTGCAGGGTTCCAGGTGAAATGAGTGCATCCTGGAGTACTGGCACATAATGTACTGCATTCCTCACCCCGGACTACAATAGCCCGGCTGAGGTCGTTATTTGAGCTGAAATCACAAGCGAACGCCCAGTTGCCGTTCCATTCGATGCCGGTATTTGATGCAGTCGATGCGGTACTCGTTGTAACTGGTTCGACGACTGAATCCGGGCTGGTTCCTTAAAAGGCAGCAGAGAAACTCATAAATCGTTAACAAAAGTGTGGCTGGGGCAAGATTTGATTCGCGATTTGATTTTATGAGATTTATTTGAAGATGCCTCCGTTCCATTACCTGTTGCGCCTGGGCATCTGTCGCAGTAGCAGACCGTGTTGATCGACAAGGGTCCGCACTTTCCGCCACTCAAACTCTCATCTTTGCAGGACTGGTTACATGCTGGGTTGTTTTTGTTCTCGCACGGCCCAACATAGGCTTTGTTGATGCAAAGCTTGTTCCTGCCCCGGCTAAGCCCAAAGAACAACGTATTTAGCAGAATTAGGTTTACGCCAATCGATGATCTGAAGAGTTCCATCGGCATGATTGTTAAATGATCAAAATCGATGGCAGAAAGGCGAGTAAAATATTATAACTACAATTGGACGAGGTGGCACATACGTTAACTTTTATATAGTAGACGGTTCGGGAAGCTCTGACGGCAGGTTGATTGCAATGTGCTTCAAGCAGAATACACAGCTGCGATCAGTCTAGTAAGAATGGCTTTTAATAGCTATGCAGCCGCGAAGCTAATTCTGCTCGTAGCACAAATTCCTCTGCATGTCTTTTACCGGCTCGCATAAAGCGGCGGCGTTTAGGGTACTTACAAGTCAGAACCAAGACCCCAATGGTAAAGCCGAGCATGGGGGAGGGGCATGAGCAACGGAGCAAAATCTATTTGTTTCAAAATTGAACCCAAAAATTGGCCTTTTATTCTTGATCATTTCAAAACTTGGGGGGCTGATTTCTGAGTGCCCCGTTGATATATTAATTTTTTTTTAAACTTCAGTTTTTTTCCATAAAGTGTTGGCTATTTTGCATGTTTTCAGCCTCTTATTTCCAGTTATTAATAAGTCGCGTTTATGGAACCTCAACAAAGCACTTATTTGCTAGAGAAAGAGAATTTTTTGAAAATGTTTTGAAATCGGCAAGGGGGATTTTGAATGAGACCCCCACACCCCCAAGTTTCAAAATGCTCATTGGTAGTGTTAGCGGGACTATGCTCAGGAATCATAGGCCGAATCTTATGCTCCGTTTCGAAAGACCTGCATTTTTGCCCCGGCTCACCATGAGAAGTCTTGGTCCAACTTTTAAGGACATTAAAAAGAGACCATGCCGCGCGACAGACGTTGGATGACGCCACCCGACCAAGCCTTACCTTTTAGTGTCGTAACTTAGCAGTGCCACGTCATTCATTAGGCGTCACGATATTTCATTTCCAGACAACTGGGTGTAGAAACGGGTCAACATTTCCTATTCCATAAATTAAACTTTCCATTTCTCAGTCTCATTCTAATTTCACATTAAACGAGACTCTGCCGCACGACAGACGTTGGATGACGCCGCATGACCAAGCCTTGCCTTTTAGTGTCGTAACTTCGCAGTGCCACGTCAATTATGTGGCACCACGATATTTCATTTCTAAACAGCTCATAAGCCGACATATCGTACTGTACCTCTAAATTTGTACATCCGGGTACATTTCGCACCCAGACACATGGGCGTCTCGACAATTTGCCCCTACAGACAGATCGTATCAGTGGGAAATTCGTAACGCGATTATTCGCACATAGATATTAGATAACAACTGTGGCAGTTCAAGTAGATATTCGGAATTAAGGGAAAATTATAGTACATTTTACAATAAAAAAACACATTATTTTCGATTACCTAGATTATCTGTAAAGACAAATTAAAATACCAGAACCATATACATTCAAGTTCAACAGCTTGAGTTTCTCTTTAAGGGTAACCCGGCGCTTTGAAATCGTCCTTAAATCTCGCCGGGTCGCCAGCCGCAGTGACCATGGATTATTGTTTTCGTGTTCCATTTAATTTTTTTATGACTCATTTGTTGAGTTGGCAAACTTTTTGTCTTTTCCAATTTTTCAAAAAAATCCTATGACGTCATCGGACACGCTTTTGATAACTTTGAATGGCAAATATCTTCTGATTAACCTCGTTTTGCAGTTTTCCGATAGGCATTTGAAATTGCAACCTTCAAAACTCAGCGTTCTGAGTTAGCAAGATGCATTACAGAGAAAAAGAGGAAGAACCGTGAAAAAAACTGCACCAATGAGGTGGCAAACAGGCGGGCTACGATTCAGACATAAGTACAGTTGTATCTTACTGTAAACCGATAACGGACAAAAGTTCTTGCTGGACGATAGCGGTCAGACATCTGTTGTGGCGATGCCAAATAACGGACAAGTTGTCCAGTCGATTTAGACGCAGCAAAAACAGCCATATTGTCATTGTTGCAGAAACCGGCATAATTATCACTGAGGCATACCTTTGGCTTCGTCGCCGTAGCCGTGGCCGTTCCAGCAGCTACCAGCTCTACAATACAGAAGAACACAAAATGTCTCATTTAGATTGCAGGGAATGTCCTTCGAAAAATTCACGAATAAAGATGCGGTCGGTGCTTGTATATGCATTAACTGCAGGCAAATGCAAAAACAGGGCGAAGGAACGAGTAATGATATGCAGACGATTACTTCGTGTCTTGTCTTCATGAAAAGCCGTTTTACAAGTCTGCATTTGTTTTCCGCATGCGCCCGTGCGATCTTAGATTAGATGAATTATGCCTCAAGAACTGACATTCCAAACTCAGCCCTATATTCAAGCAGGTTTTCTTACCGAGCACAAGTCACCAAAACTAAAAAGACAAACAGATAGATGGGCAGTCAGACCGGAAAATTTAAACTAAATCTCCTGAAAAAGAACTGGCAGGCACTGCCTGGTTGTCTGTTTGCTTAGAAGAACAAATACTGGAGGGTAAAATGTGAATTATTTGTCACACGAATTTATTCGCGTTATATTTTTATTCAGCGGCATGTGCTGCTGTTACTGAAGCTAGACCTCGATGAATTATGTAAACTGTTTCCTTTAATTATATATTCTATAGAGTCCTGACCCATCCGTGGTGCCTACGTGGTGCCATCCGTTTATTGCAAAAATGTGCGAACCAGAAGACCGCACGTGTCGATTGATTGATTGCGTAAACAGTTCACAAATACAGTTTTCATCCTTCCTTTCTGCGGTCAATTCCATTAATTCATACTCTTTTTTTGCGTTTTCTTTTACATTTAAAAAAATGGGCCGTCGTAATTGCCACACCGAAGAAAAGAAAAAACCCTTGATCGCTTCCGGCGTTCAAATTTGATTAATTGATTGAAGCGTGACAGTTGTTTTGGCCTACCGGGTCTGATTTACTGGGGGGTCCAAAAGTACCACGGAAGGTTCGGGACTTTACAATATAGCATCTGACGTATTAACCCTCGGGTAACCGGGTGTTTTAGGTATACGGGTAATGCTGCGTCAGCCAAAGCTGGCTTAAATAGGGAAAGTACCTAACTTTAATGGTTGACATGACTAGGGTTCATTTGGCACTTTTCCTGCCCAGTTAGTGCAGTACAGCCAGGCGGCGCTGTTGCGCCTTCTCACAACAACCTGACATTTTGCCGATAGAGAATCAAAATATCTTCCTAATAAATTCAATTTTTTCATTCCGCTCACGATTGCTTGTTTACTTCATTTTCAACTGGATTTTATTGGTATGATCGATGGCTTTAACTCTTTTATTTCGAAGCTATGACATTTTTTTTCAGCACACACTGCAAATTATTATACATGCTATTTAAGTTTTAAGCCAAGTTTGGCTCAATCAGTTCTACCACTTCCAATTTGTTTTTTCAAAAGTTGTTCTTACTTTCTATTTCACGGTTCTGTAATAGGATCAAAGCAAAAAACCGTACCTAGAAAGTCCAAATGCTTGATCAGCAAATTGAGTTTGAAGGAAGAATTAAGTCAGTGTAAGTTGACCGACACTCAGAGGGTTAAGCCTTGATATGAATTACAGATTGATGCTATTCGAATGTAAATTTCAGGTCATATGGTTCGGGCAGCTCCTTCATCTTGCGGTCGATCCATTCGTCCATTTTGCTGTTCATTTCCGGCGTGAATTCATTCTTCCACTGTCCAATGGAATTCAAATTTTATCATGACCAGATGGTTCAGCATGGCTAGTTGAAGGCTTAGTAATTCAAACATTCGCAACATTTCCTACCGTTTCGAACGAACAGATGTTTCGTGAAATCAAACACTCCGGCTGCATGCCTCTCAGACCTGTTAGGAGATGGACTACTGGCAAGTTCTGGGACAAAGCTTTTCCAAATTCAGTCGTGCCGCCTGTGGTATACTTATACTTACATACTTAATACACTTAATATACTTAATACTTATTTCATACATTTCTCCATAGTTCATGTTGTATAGCTCATGCCTGTCGGTTATACTTATATACAGTACTTATACTTATATACCTATATTTATATACCTATATTTATATACCTATACTTATATACTTATACTTATATACTTATATACTTTTCCTTATACACCTATACTTATATATCTATACTTATATACTTATACTTATATACTTAAACTTATATACTTATACTTATCCCTGCACCTATGTATGCCTGGCGGTACTGTTATATATTCATACTTATACTTGTATACCTGCTTACTTATTTAAGGCCAATAATCAAGGGCCCGCTGATCGTATTCTAAGTCGAATGCCTGTTTTGGGCTAGGGTGAATGCCTGTTTGTGGCAGGCATCGTTCTCTAGACTTTTGTATACATAGATACTTTCTAATCTTGCTAATGAACTTAGCTGCTATTTGGCTGTGTACATGTATCTGTATTTACTTATACTTATATATGAACGTGATTATATAAACAGAGCAAACTATTTATAACCTATACTACTATTACTGTTAGCTTGTACTTCTATTTTATACTTATACACGATTGACATTAGCAGAATCGTTTTTAGACGCCAGGAGGCGGAGCTATGGGTCATTTCTGCAACGTCACTCGGAAGCCTAAACTGAAACTAACCCATAGCTCCGCCCCCTGGCATCCAAAAAAGATTCTGCTGATGTCAATCGATTCCAAATTGAATTTGGAGTGAAAGAATATAAATAATCTTGGAATCAAACGTTGTTCAAAAATCGACGCTTTTACTAGTGTTGTTTTATCCGTTGCGGCTGGTGTACCAAAATTCAATCAATCAATGCTACGGTGAAAGCTTTAAAGCGGCTGCCGCAATAGGAATCTTCACCGATTTTCTCCATCTCGAATAGAACTGAAGGGGACCAGTCATATTTTCTAAAAGCACAGTTTCATAGTACGTATCCGTAAAAAAAGTTGGGCCCGATCTCAGACTGACACAGGTAAATATTCCCCTGTTAGATTAGAAGCTTAGATATACTGAGAAACGCCAAATGCCGATACAAATAGCAACTGGTTTAGAGAGTATGACGCTCGGACGACTCCGCATTCCGATGAAAAATCAAACGAAAGGCATAAAATATTTGGTGATTTCTGGGCACGGCTTTCAGGACTGATTTAAGCCGATTGAACCAGGAAAAGTTTTGCTCAGCGACTTCTGTATTTCTCTTCTTCAGTTCAGGGTGGACCTTGCGGAAGTTGTCCGGATTATAGGTCGTCAGACATTCGGGGCGCCGGTGATTTTTTAGATGAAAGACATCAATGACTTTCTTGGTCTCCAACCATAAACGATCGAAAGGCTTTGGCAAAGGCAGTGGGTTTCTTGCGGCGTGGATGCGATCCAGATTGCAGACATTGTCGTAGATTACAAACATTTTTTTCCAGTCCGCCGGGTCGATATTCTCTTCTTTCACATGCTGGAGCAGAACGGATAGGATAGTGAGGAATACTTGGGATGGAGACTCAACCCTGTAAATAAAGTACGTGCTTTTTAGATATCGAAAGAATAGTGGGGGCCTGAACTGGTGACTGCCGGGATGAGGCAATATCAAAGCGTGAACTGAATTCCTTTCACCTGAGCTTCCCCTCCCCAATCCTACCAACCAATCCTATAAGTGAGATATCTGGTGTGCCGCCTAATAACACTACATGTCACATTGCTTACTTGTAGATGGGAGCAGCTCTAAGGATGTGACCACAGGGTCTGGATATGAGAAGGTATCCGCGGGAGCGCGGAGACTTCGTCGGGAACACTTGTGTTGTGGACAGTTGCTGAACTCTATTGGCGCTCAGTTGACGGAGCTCTTTTGCCGGACGTGCACCCAAGTTTTTGTTGCAGCGAAACTGGATTGATTCGTCAAAAGAAAGATTCTCGGCTGACGATTTGGCCATTGCCTCAAACAGACCGTTCAAATCTGAAAACAAGCAACGCCAATGAATGGGTGCATTGCAAAAAACTTGAACCGACCAATGAAAAAACAATTAGAATTGGGTTCAGAGATCTAAAGAACTAAAATATGTGTGAGCGTGACCTCAATGAGTCGCATGACACGATGGTGCAATGGTTCAAAGGGTATAGTGGTGTGATGGTGGTGACGAATTAGTGGTAATATGGTTTGATCGTACGATATGATGATATGATATGATGGTGCAACAAGTTCAATGCTACGATCGTGCTAAAGAGCCAAGGATACAATAGTTTCATGGTACTGAGAATTCAGTGGTACAAAGGCTCGTTGCCGAAAGGGTATAAATGGAGATATGAATGGTTTGGTTGTGTGATTGATCGACGGTTGAGTGGAACGAATGGAATAGCGGCACGGCAGTACGACGGGTTCGGTGTTACAGTGACTGGATAGTGCGAGGGTTCAATGATACAAAGGATGCAAATACGCTGTTTGGTGAGTGGAGGGATGATGCTCGGGTTTGATAGTACGTATGGTGTGAGTTTTCATTGTTTGATACAAAGATTTCAAATTGTTAAAAGGACGAAAAAGTAAATTAGCGATCAAATTCGCCCATTATAGAGATATCGAACTAATGCAGGCCTATCGCTAAAATAAGATATTGGTTATCACAGTGAATTTTACCAATCAATAAACCTTGTTTAATTGCAAGAGAACATAGAACCGTCGCACTATCCGGAACCAACGCTTAGACCTTATAGCATTACATGCCGTTGAAGCCTGGCCCCACAAACTCTTTTACCCATTCTACCGGAAATGTCTGTCAAATAAGTTGTATATACATATCGGGAATGCTCAGAATGGACTGCAATTCTGCCGGTGTTACAGTACGGCTCAGTTCCGAAAGCTTTTCTTTGGTGACCGGCTCACCGACCAATGCCGCCAGTGTGGAATGATCCGCACAGTAAATGGAGTTGTGTGTCGGCTGAAGTGGACAGATCTGCGGAAGATTAAGATGTGGATACCCTTCAATGCTGACCTATAAAATAAAAGACGATGTAGTAAAAGAGGATCACCCTGCGCTTTCATTCAACACAAATGTGAAACAACATCGAAAAGCGAATAACACCGAACGCCAATTCGAACAACAGAATAAACGTCAGAGTGAGTCCCATAGCAGTGAGCAAGACCAACTATAAAACGAACGTCCCGCCCATCACCACAATTAATACAACTGCAAACGTCACATAAAAGCTCAAAAAACCACACACCAATGCTCACACGAGCGACATGGTGAACCAAAAAGCAGGATGAGCTCGAACGTGATATTAATAAATGCCGCAATGTGGCAACACTAAGTCCGAACTCGAAAACTACCAGACACGAGTTCACAAAAAGAATTGCGAACGTGCAAATGTTACTGTAAACTTTAAGGGCGAACGGTACATACCTTAACAGGGGCTGCACAATGAGCAAAATTGATCCCCCAGATGGCATCAATTACGAAAAAGAACAAACAGTTGTAGTCGTTGCATCGAGCCCTGGGTATATATCGGAAGCCCTTGGCAATGTATAGTCTCTCAATGTAGGGTAGAATCTCATCGAATCCATTCTGTGAAGGAAACGTAGCGCCAAGTAATCCAGGCTCACTGCGAATGAATGCCTCGACTTCATGTCGATAGAAAGCCGTCGATATCCACCTTCGGCTGAAGACTACGAAAAAAAACCCAGTGATGAATTTATTGCAGCCAGCTAGTTCAATTCTTGCATCTCCTATTACCTGAAATGTTGTGTGCTTTCATCCACAATGTTGCAAACACTTCGAATGTAGGAACGACCGTAAGCCCTGAAACAAAAAATACATATATGCCGTAATTGAATAATTTTCTTTCTCTCGCTACTAGTCTACTGCTTTTGCTGTCGCTGGCCTTACTGCAAATGCTGCTACTACTACTAATTGTACAAGTCTACTGGTACTACTGATCCTACTGCTACTATTGCTACTAGTTCTACTGTAAATGCTGATACTATTACTATTGATCTACTGCTGCTCTAAATATTACAAAAACTGCTACTACTGCTGCTACTGTTACTACTGCTGCTACTGTTACTACTGCTACCAAATTATTGCTACCGCCACTACTAATGCTACTACGGCTATTAGTCGTACAATAAATACTGTTACTATTGCTATTATTACTTGTAATTCATATAACTATTACTGCTAAGACTGCTACTATACTATTAATTAGCACTGCAACTTACATAGTTCGGACGATATGCTCGCAAAATGGTCTGGAAAAATAACAACTGGGGGTAATGCGAAGATAGGGTTGTGATGTCGTGTAGAACTGGAACCGCTCGTCGGACCGCAGCATGTCGTATTCCAACACACAGCAGCAGCCGCGACACCTTCGTTTGATGACGCGAACCCGACGAACCTCACCACTGATCTCATAGACTCTTGCCTATCAACAGTTTGCATGTAATTTAAGAAGAATTCAGGATTAATGATGAGTAAGGCACGCGCTCAAAAAAGTTATACGTACAAAAGTGGGAGAGTGAGAGACTGCTACAAGTTCACGCTTGGCCCCATGTCCATCTGAGTAAGTGCATTTACGAGGGCACACGACATGATTAGGTGGCAATAGGACGAGAGCTCGTTGAGGTTGAAATGTGAAGCTTTTGAACGCGGCACACGCATTGATCATGGAATCCAGGTGACTCTCATCTTTTAACAAGCTCTGCCCATGTTCTTCAAGCGCAATCTACATACATGAGGTGTGTTGCTAATTAATACCGCAAACTTACAATGTAGAATTCTGCAGAACACAATTAATTAATTTCTATTTACCTTTAGGAATTCTTTCCGCAGTTGAGGTCTGCTGAGGAACGGCAATGTCTCGTAAAGGTTTTTAACTAGAAAAAAAGATCGAGGCCGTGTTCGTTGATAAAGACCACTTCGTTCGGTGGTGAATCCATTTGACAGATCGTTCACATTTGTTATAAAGTATTTCAAAGATTGGAGTTAACACATAAAAAGAAAAGTGAACAGTTCAAAGCAGTTTAAGGATTGTTTGAGATGAAATAACACAAGCCATGACCTGACATCGCAACAAAAGAATGTGTTGCGCTTGCATTAGTACAGTACGCTTGCAGGTATGAGGGGAAGGCTGTGAAACGGGCCAAGTTACTCTCCATGGCCTGGAATGGGCTACCGGATGGCAGGGGCGCTCTGTCGCTAATTAATTGAATCAAATAAGTGAGTGCATAATCAGCGACCTCTATAGTGAGCTTTTTCCAACCGTCCAGTTCTTTCGTTTTTTAAACATGTTCCTAGAGCTTTTTTTCATATTTGATACACGTTCCACCGGGGTTATCAATTATTCTCTGTCGTTTAGGATTTTGGTGATAGCCAAAATCTGTCTAGAAATTCTGATTGCAGGGTGGTCCATTCCAGGGCACGGGAAAGTCAAGTGGCTCATTCTAGGAGCGCTCACTCATACTTATAGAGAAAAACCAAACGATGGGACATGTGGAACACTTCCTATGGCATATGTCCGGTACTGAGCAAGTGGCCAAAAAATATCGCTACCCTAATCAAGCCAAGTAGCTCGTCCAGTGTGCGTTAACCGACGTAGGTGGCTTGACTCGAGTAGCATTATTTTATGGCCACGTGTGTAGTCTCGTACCGCACCGCTGCACAACAAAGGAAAGATTTTTTGCGATCTTCTCAAGTATCTTCGGTTCTCCTTTTATAGTTCAAGTATATTGTTTTGTTTTCTTGTGCAATTAATTTACTATTCTGTTTTCCCATATGTTGATGGGTTTTTGTTTTCTCATCAAATAATCAAAGGTATAATTAGATAGATCTAAACATTCATCATTTCAACCCCAACCATGCCAAGGGGCAATTCGATTTCAGCATCAGGCCTTCGATCTACTTCGAAACGAGGAGCTTATGGTGTCGTTGGGCAACACTTCACCCTTCCCCCGGTAAGTTTGACCGCATTATTGTCCAAATAATGCGGCAAGACACAACTACCGATAACTTCCCGGAGTTCATCCGCAGCTTCATCGACAAAAGACAAACCGACCCGCGGACGTCACCGAACCAAGACCGACTTCATGATTGGCATCCTGTCGTTTGAGTACCGAGTGGTGGATTCCGTCAATGTCCACACCAGCCAGTCCGGGGACGACGGGTCTAAACGAGCTGTCGGTAGCCCATTCAAGAGTGCTGTTAAACCGAAGAACACATCGATGGGGCTGGTTGTTAGTTTTGCATGTAAGAGTGGTGAGGAAAAGAAAAAATGGTAAGTGTAGGCTCTTTTATGTCATCAAGCAGTTGCGATGAAATTTCGTAGTTCTAACTGCACTGACTCAGTTCGTACAATAAATATTTCGAACACCTTTCAGTATGTGACAGATCTAAATGATTACCGATCTTTACTCTAAGGTAAAGCTATCCTCTAAGCTTTAGCCCAGCAAAATAGAAGGGTCCGAATTCAAACCAATTCCAGCTACCGCGTGCTCCTGCTTTTCAACGATTGATTGATTGTCAATTGAACTTCCCCAACCATCGGAGGACAGAACGCAGTAAAACCGGAAAAAAAATTAATATCCAAAATCTAACCGGCAATCTGAGCTAAAAAAATCAACCAAAATCAATTTAAGCTATCAAGACATTCTGAGTATTCACTTCATTGATGAATTCGGGATCGAAAAACACTCAAGATATCAACCAAAAACCGATTTATTAAAAGATAAATTTGCTCAATCAATTAATCGATCGAAAACAGCTGCTCGCGCTGGCTGAAATTGGCTCAAACTCGGACCCTCCTATTCCACTGGGCCAAAGCTTAAAGGTGGCTTTAACTTGGGCACATATGCATTAAAAGCAAGTGTGTACCACAAGAAATCCATTGGTTCTTACTATGTTGAGTGTTTCGTTTCAGCTTTTTTCTCGTGAAAGTGGGTTGTGAGCTCAAAAAGTCGACTTATCAGGTCGTCAGGGCCATGTCCGGCGATGACGGTGCCATTATATCAATTACTTCCAAGGATCAAGATCTATGACGGAGTTTATTGCGTTCGAGCTTGCTGATTTTGAGAGGTACGTTTCCTTTTCCTTTTCAGTTTGTACAGCTGCGTTTGAAACAGCTTCCGGCGATAAGTCGGGACACCCTTTTCTGGTTCAAAAGTAGACCGTTCAGTGAATAGCGTAGGAGGTGGTCCATGTTAAGACCAGAAAAGGGTGTCCGACTTATCGCCGGACGCTGTTGCCAACGCAGCTGTACCAATGATAAACAACAGATAAGAAATATTAATGTAGTAGCCATAGTAAGGTGGTCATGATTTGCTATCATAATGTAGCTATTGTATCATATATACTTTGAAGCTACTGTGAATATAGTAGCACTATATGTACAGTACAGTACATTTTGTACTTGAGTTTACCATAATTAGGCAGGAACACATGTTTAAAGGTCACATTTTACAGACGGGTGAACAATAATCCGGAATTAATTAGGCGATACTGGAAGCGGATTGGACTGCAACAGGAATATTGCAGCCAGGAGAACGAGGTCTACATTTGGAACCCTGCTGTTGCTTTTGTTTATTGCCCGGAAAAGCGCTCATTCAAGATGCTTGATCTTCCCGGTGCAGGATTTTGCGAGTTGACGTCCGTTCCGAACCTACCTATGGTGACATTGTGTCTGAATCAACCTACCGATAACTTCCCGGAGTTCATCCGCAGCTTCATCGGCGACATTCACCTTGTCACCTTGCTCGGCCTTTGGGGTATGTGGCAAATCGTTGATTTTTAGGGAATGGAAGTATCCAATCCAATGTATTTTTTAGTTGACTGTAATAATTATAGGTTCATTTACTAAGTAAGTAGTAAGTAATATTCATTCATTAAAATCACAGTTAAAAATAATCCTAAATGGATATACATATTCCAACTGAAGATCTTGTCTTATAAAATAATTGCTTTAAAGAATAAAAAACTGCGCTCAAAATTATTACTTTATTCCGTTCTAAAATATGGAACGTCGATTGTCCGCCTAAAACCCAGTCTGTCTATCTGCCTGTGTGTCTGTATGTCTGTATATCTGTTTGCCGGCCAGCCATCGTAAATGCCTGCATGTCCACCTGTTACTCCCTTGTATGGGATGAAAGTTTTACTGGATTTACTGGAAGGTTAGACACACAGACATTGAAGACATCCCGCAGACAGGCAAGCCAGCGTATCACCATAGGTCTCCAGAAGTTCATTCTACAATTCATGTAGCTACTGAATATAAAACACCGCACAAAGCGTCGCTCTTTTCTCGTCATAGACAAAAAATCCAGCGTATATTAACATATGTACTTTCATATTTCCTACCTCATTTCATACCTCATTTCCTCATCCACAAATTTCAGAAAAAATTCGGTTCCGTTATTCTCGCCGGACCTGGCGGTACCGGCAAAACCGGACTCGCGGAGATTGCAGTGACCATTGCTAGCACCGACAAGCACGACGGGAAAGCCTTCAGCTACAACCACATGTCAGAGCACGAATATGGAAAGAAAACTCTGGTTACCTTTGTTCCCATCACCGTTAGCGACCCACCGAATGCCAACTGCAAGCAGTACGGGGAGCTTTTCCAACATGCCTTCGACGCGAACCGTCGGGCGGTTGGCAGCCTGACTTACACTCCTGGAATCGCACCCATTATGTGCATAAATGAAGATTGGATGAACTTGCAGCGCCGCGAAGAGAGCTGATAAGGGCAGGGGTGATCACTACTTCAACAGCTAGATGGGCGAGGGACACTTTCAGTTATTTTATTGGTTTAAGGACTGTTATGGGGGATACATTCTTCTTCTTTTGTTCACCATCCAAATGAACCAAAACTAGTATCATAGCTGCTTCTAAAGTAGATCCATGAGATTAGCATTACCGTTCTTTGGTTTTCAGTTTAAACAAAATTTCATACTAAAGTTATTATGTTCATTCAGCACAAATTGCCACCCCCCCCCCCGCAAAAGATCCGTTCCGCCTCTGACGCAAGCGAACAAGTAATTTGCAGAGTAGGGGTAAGCAAAAGCTGGTATGACTGAATCTGATTATTCCTCTTTCGCAGGGATGTACGCATCAGAAGCCGCGTCATTGTTTTCGAGATTCCGGACAAAATCCCGTTTCCGGCTGATGAAGATCACGCCTATAAACGAGCACAGTGTTTGTCATTCTATTTACCGCAGTTGCTTTACATCGATGAAGACTCCATCAAGGTTTCCATAAAAAACAACGCAACAACCATTAAGAAGCACCTGAAAGAGACCACATTAAACGACACGGGACTCGATCGCATGTGTACCAACCTGGGTATATTTTATGCGTTGGCTGAGCATGTGAGTGTTTACCTTTGCTTTACTGATTTGCATACATTCGAAACTGATTCGTTATAATTTATAAAACTGTTCATTTTTTGCGCAGGTTTCGCACATCCTCTGCCCAGATTTCGATTTCTACCCCGCTGTCATTGAACATCAAGCGCAAGTTGCCTTTCCGTCCGCGCTGAAGTACCAGAGTGGCAAGATCAGCCGGTCAGTTCCGACAGTTGCAGTTGCCGTGAGTTCAGCCGTGGTTTTCGAGGTGGATGGATTTGTGGAGAGCATTATTCAATTCGCGTTGGAAAACCCAACTACAGCGGTCAGTTTTACGAGGCGTTTCATTTACTTACTAATGGTAAAACTATGCATAACCAATTTTTTTAAATAACTGGAGTAGGACTGAACTAACTTTTGATGAGTAATTTTGGAGTTCTGCTTACTTCTCACAAAACAAATCACATGATACAGTCATCAATGATTTAAGCGGAAAACGTACCTTATATCAATTTGTTTCGACTGCAGTAAAGCTGCAATGGTAGCCTTAGACAAACTAAACTAAGCAACCTCCGTTTACAGTATGATATGATTGGACTTATTTCATTAAAAACTGATTAATTTAACAGTTTTAGCTTTTGCCATCTTTTATTCCGCTTTACGTTGTTGGAGTATTGTTGTCCATGTAAACATGAGCGGGTAAATAACTGCGATAAATATGTTATTTCAGTGGTACGAATAGATCCGCTGAACTGTTTCGTTTGGCGGGAAGCAGTGCTTCGCTGTTCGAGCAGGAGCATTTCGAGACCTTCCGGACTTCCCCTTCACCAGAAATAAGCAGACAATCCTCTCCTATCTGAGCGAAAATCCTGATTGCGGAGCTTCCACTTCCCAGCTGGTAACCCTTCGCATTCCGAAACATGTGAACTCGAAAGGCCAAAAAAAAGCGAACGCCCTGGTGTTCTACGTCGATCAGATGGAACGAGTAACACGTCCGCGGCTAAATGCGATGGGTATGTGCCCTTTGAAGTAGGCTAATTTGATTAACTTTAAAATTAAGTTAGTAAGAGCAACATCCCCCCCCCGCATTCGGATTTGTAACTAAACGACACAATTGCCACTTAAATTTACCATTCCGGTTGCAATCTCTGAAGACTGACATGTTTCTGTTTTGAGTGTATAATTACAGAGGAGATTTCAAAAGCTACCGACTACGGCACCGATTGGACTGCTGCCGCACGAAATGCCCTCTCCCTGCTTTCGGACTCAGTAAGCCGCGAAGAGTCCGTCAGTGCCCTGGATAGCAGTGACGAGCAGCTGGAAAGTGAAGTGTTGTCTACAGTTCCGGCTGAGCAGCGCGCTCCAAATATGATTGCAACGGCAAAAGCCCTTTCTTTTGCCAGTACCTCCGGCGCTAGCCTTGCGGTATCGGAATTGAGCTTCAAAACTTGGTTCAAGGTCACAGGGAGGACACATTTTGCGAAGAAACTTCGGTCATCCAATCTGCCCGACTCCGAAGAGACAGTTAAGACGGTGGCTGCAGACTACTGGTCTAAGCAAACAGCTTGGAAGAAAAAGGTACACTTATTCTGTTTTCCGTAAAAATATTTCTTTCCGTCATTAAGGGCGGGAGAATACATTAGTAATCGAAATCGATTTAGCTGTTTGAGAGGTCGTATAGATGTAAGAAGTAGGCTGACGTAGAGCCGACTGAAATCGACCGGGCGGGCGGGGGGGGGCAGCAAAAGTTTGCTAATCGCGGCACGGGTGGTCAAGTTTTAACTTGTAAAGAGCCTTATTTTTCACTTTGATTGGAGGGGGGGGGGAAGCAGTGCCCGGACTTCCAATTAGTCCCCACTGGTTCTGTCAATTTCGGTCAGTAGCCATATCCCGTTTCTTAAATTGTCTTTCACAGGAGTTGACTATGGAAGCCGCCCAATGCGAGACGCAGACGCATCATGATGAAGCTGATGATGGCTGTATCGCTGTAAGTGACATTTTTAAATCATTATGAATGATATGGGAATGATTTCAGTTGATACTTTCAAAACAGTTTCACCATTTTTTTGAAATAGTCACATAGTACGGGTGCGCACCGTTCCGTTGCGATCTCAAGGGACGGTAGAATGCCATAGGACGTGCATTCCGCCAGTCTTGCACCGTATATTTAAACCGGTGTGTGTGTGTGCGTGTGTGTCGATGTGCTGCACTGAGGCGGCACTTAGCTGTCTCTTGAGATCGCGTCGATACGGTACAAACTACCACAACTACCATGCTTTGCACCACGCTTTATTTAGTAGCTTCGTAGTTGTATTTTTTATTTTTTAAATGTAGTTTTTTAAGTAATCACGTAATTGAATACTTTCTAATTGCTGTTTTTTTAGTTTATATTTTGTATTTACTTAGTTGTGATTATTTTTAACGGTTCATAAAAATAGATACGAATTATTATCACATGGTGACCATGAATATACAGTTTTTTACTACAAGGTTAATGACTGTCATACAGCATCTAATAATGGATATTTTTATTATATTATATTATATATATATTTATATATGTGTGTAAACAGATAGTTTAATGTCAGGGAATGCGGACTCGAAGAACTAAAAACATTCAGTTAGAAACTTGACGAGAAGAAACACTCGCGGACAAAGTAAAGGTCTAAAACAGAGAGTTAGTAGCACAGCGGTGTGCAGAATATTACTGCAGTTTATGTAACACCACTGTGGGTCAAGATTCAGCAAGGTCAATTTGTATTTTCAGTGCTCAACAATTTGACCATAATGATTAAAAACTAGCAATCGATGCGATCGAGGGAAAGACCGAGGAACTCAGTCAATTGCAGTTTTCGTAACTTCCTAAAATTTCGAAACACTCGTGTTGAATGAAGAAGGTCCAGAATTAAAATTCGAACGCTCGAGCTTGATATACTGTACTGTCTCGATCATTTGGTGCTGCGTTTTAGACTCACCCGTACATTACGACTGCACACACTGTGCTTTACTGCAGTCATAATTTACGGTGGATCTGAAACGCAGCACCAAATGATTGAGACAGTACAGTATATCAAGCTCGAGCGTTTGAGTTTAAATTAAGATTCACCGTATATTATGACTGCAGTGAAGCACAATGTGTGCAGTCATAATGTACGGGTGGGTCTAAAACGCAGCACCAAATTATCGAGACAGTACAGTACAGTTAAGTAGACTGTGGTCCGAAGGGTAGGGCGCCCTAGGCTACACTGGCCAATCATATGCGAGCACTGAATGCGGTTACCCCGCCCATGACTGTAACAGACACAGACACACACACTCACAGACATTCTCGATTTCCAACCATAGCACTGCAACTTAGAGGACCTCGTCGCTTCGCTCCTCGGTCTGATTAAAATAATTTTAACATTCTTAAATAAAAACATATATGTAAATACAAATACAAACTAAAACTGCACTTTGAAAGTACAACTACGCAACTACTAAATAATAAAAACTACAACTGAAAACTACATCTACAAAACTACTAACTACAAACTACAAATACAATATAACATGTTTTATACATACCCCACTGTATAACCGTTCACACAAATCTGGTTATGCAGCGTGAAAAGATGGACAAACGTAATGCTATGCAGATAAACAGATAAAGAGACCCAGATCAAACTCAGTTCCAGAACTCAAACTCATACAAAAAAAACACAAACACAGACACTGGCACAGACACTGGCACAGACACTGGCACAGACACTGGCACAGACACTGGCACAGACACTGGCACAGACACTGGCACAGACACTG
>LRSR01010942.1:0-11003 GCA_001579985.1 Hypsibius dujardini | reverse complement strand
AGGTAAACAATAGCAAACGGTGATGAACAGATAAGATCCGGGGTGGATCAAATTAACTGTAGGGCAAAAAAGTGTCCCTTCAGATCGGGGGATTACGGTACCCAGGGAACTCATCAACTTACCCAGTCTGTATGGCCAGTTTGACGAAACCCTTGCGGTTCTTCAGGACGAGCCGCGTGCATCCGGAACTCGCATCCAATGCTTCCTACATTTCATCAAAGCAACGCGTCAGTTCGCGATGTCGACGAGCCGCGATGGTCCGTGACAGAAAACAGGTGAACAGCGCCACCTACAGCCGAAATTTGCGCCACCTACTTTGGCGCCTCCAATCACGATGGTAATGGCTTGGCCTTTTCTCTTCATCAGGCATTGGATGCTTTCTTTGCTGACATCACACACACCTAGGGCCCTAAACAAATTTCCTTTTTAAGAAAACCTTATAACAGTTTGTCATTCGGAGCAGCGAGAGAAACATCCTCATCTACATCTTCCCCTTACATGATGTACTCCCGGTAGATGGGGAAGTAGTGCATCAGCTTGAGCGAGAGAAGGGTCATCGTGATGCCGGGATATAGCTCTGAGAATCCGTTGGCTTCCGTTAAGAAGTTCTGCAAAAGAAATCACATTTAAGCGTTAGGCGTGTGAACGCGCGCCTGACTGATTTTGTGGGCGGATTTAAAACCAGACATGTCATTTAAACAACGGTAAGGCTGAAGTATTGCTGAAGCAGTACCATTACAGTACTGAAAAGTACAGAAACGCAAGAAAATTCGATTGATTGGCTTATTGCTGTAAAATCACTGTCAGACAACAAGTCAAGCAGGCATGCCTTCGATTGATTGGCTTATTGCTGTAAAATCACTGTCAGACAACAAGTCAAGCAGGTATCCCTTTGATTGATTGAAAAGTTGCTTGACAAAATCATGATCTATCAGTCGTTCGATTGATTGGCTTATTGCTGTAAAATCACTGTCAGACAAGTCAAGCAGGCATGCCTTCGATTGATTGAAAAGTTGTTTGACAGAATTATGATCCATCAGTCGTGCGATTGATTGATGAAATGTTTCATACAACAGAGCGACGTCGCGTTCGATTGATTGATGAAATGTTTCATACAACAGAGCGACGTCGCGTTCGATTGATTGATGAGTTGCCTTACCGAATTTGATGTTGCAAAAAAGCACCGAAAATCCCGAACATGCCGAATGTTTTTTCAAAAAAACTAACCCTTTTCTGAAATTCATCCAATCGCACACTAAACAAAACATCAATCACCTAATAATGTTGCTCGATTTTTAGGACACTTGGAGTTTCAATCCAACACCTATCCTCATGTTGATTGATTGGTTGATTGATTGATTGATTGATTGATTGATTGATTGATTGATTGATTGATTGATTGATTGATTGATTGATTGATTGATTGATTGATCGATTGATTGTACTATTGGCGCACTAAACTCACCGAGAACGCGCCCATTCCCATGATCCCATGCGGATGTGAGCCGAAAATATAGTTGTGCGCGGGATCCAAATCCGCTGTCTTAATCAGCCGTACGGGGAAGTAATCGCGCAGCCAGGTCCAGATGATATTGCGACGGGCCCACTCAAAGCGGCGTCCGCCTCTGCTTGATTGATTGAAATCGTAGATGTACCATGCCCAATACGGGAGGACCAGCCAGCAGAGCGGTGTGAACAGCAGGAACACCATAAAGATCGTGGAGGAGATGCCCAGGAAGAAGAAGGTCGACACATGGTGGAACACGGCGTACGTCTGCAGGCGCCGTTCCAGGGGAATGACAAGCGGAGCTAAATGGATGCCGAGGACCCTCATTCTTTTTTCTTGAAATGTGGTGCAGAAGATGGGCAAATTTGAATTGGTGAATTGGTCAAGACTAAACATAAAACGGGTGAATTCAGAGCTCATATACAGTAGAGTACGCATTATGCGCTCAAAAGAAGGCCCTGTAAAGCTGCTTATTGGGTTTCAGTTTGCCTTTCGATAATTAGCTAGGCGCAGGGCCTACGCCGCTGTAGTCAATAGTGAATTGATTAAGAGATTTTTGTTATGTAATACGTGGATCTCTGTCTGTGTGTGGTAGAGGAAGAGATTCCGATCTTTGGGGTGGGACGATCCATACCCGTTGACCCTTGACCAAAGGCAAGTTTTCAAATCGGGTGCCTTGGCAGACAGACAAGGTGGTTTCGGGCGCCGTTTGCTGGACCCTGCACCCGGAGTGCAGTGTCATGAAGTAATCAAGTTGGCGATGCCAATCAGGTGTTGCGTTGTTGTGTGTTCCGTCGAGGAATTGTAGCATAAGAGCGAGAAGACCGCTGTCGCATGCTTACACCCAGTGATGTGACAGCAGTTTTATCGCTGCCCAGTGGCGATTAGGATGATTCTGCTAGTCATTTCTCATGACCGAGGCTTTGTTCCACTTCTTACTGATTTTCTTTGAGATTTAAGCATAGATAGCAGAGACCCAGACAGACAGACAGACAGACAGACAAACAGACAAGCAGACAGACAGACAGAAAAACAGACAAGTAAACAGACAGACAAACAGACAGATAAGTAGACAGACAGACAAGTAGACAGATAGACAGACAAACAGGCAGGCAGGCAGACAGACAGACAAACCAACCGATAGGTGAGAAGCAATCGGCAGGCATGCGTTCGTTCTGGATAGAAAAAGAACTCGTTTTATGACTCAATTGCAAAACATCGATTAAGTTAGAACTAGATTCGGAGGAAATGGGACGTAGTTGACGTATCAAGACAAGGAATCAGTCATATACTACGTACAAATGTAGGTCTAGACATCAGGTCTGCACAGACACTGCCCTTCCATCTTCCGGAAGCGTTTATCATACCACACGAGTCAGGATTATTCTACCGTTTAAACTTCTGTACAGTGAGAAAAACTAAACCAGCCACAGCCAAGGAAGTGAGAGCTCCACCGACAGCGGCCACTGCCACCACGCCAAACCGTGAAGGGCCATCGGGACTGGTCGGTTTGGGATCACGACGGGAATTCTTGTTCCAGTGCATCGACCGCTGGACTGCCTCTTTCCAATACGAATACTTCTGCGACCGTTCTTCGGGTGTGATTTTGGGGAGGAAACGCTGCTTGAAATAGTCATCGCTGTCGCAAGAAGAGCTTCCAGAGTCCCCGCGAAAGAACTCTGTGCATCCAACAGCTCGGGCGGCAGCGATTGCCGCTCCCAGTGATGTGATCTCCGCCATCTTCGGGACGCCTGCAAGCGAAAAACCATACATTTTTTTTCGAGATTTTAGCTTTCGAGCGAGCGGATAAAGACTGATAGTTGACTGGCTTACAGACAGGAATCGCAGACATATCGGCTTGGAATTGCATTAGTAGATTGCTGTGCGACATTCCACCATCGACTTGGATCCGCGACAACTCCACGCCGCTGTCAAATTTGATAGCATCAACAATCTGGAAGTCGGGAAAAAACAATGGATAGTAAGCATCAACCGTAAACGAATCAAATACCATATGCGGAGACATATATACATGTGTATATATATAAATACAGATAAACAGACAGACAAACAAACAGCCAGACACACAGGCAAACAAACAGACAAACAGACAGACAAATAGACAGACAGACAGACAGACAAACAGACAAACAGACAGGCAGGCAGGCAGGCAGGCAGACAAACAGATAGACAGACACACAAACAGCGAACCTCACAAACTTGAAACGCCACAGATTCCAGAGCCGCTCGCGCGAAGTGTGCTTTGTGGACGTATTCGGTTAAGCCGCAGATTGTCCTGTCAAGAAAACAAATCGCAATTCCATCCATGCAAACCCACTGTTTAGGTAATGTTCATGTTAACGAACCCCCGAGCCTCGGTGTCCCAGTGAGGCGCAAAAAGGCCAGAAAAGGCTGGTACGAAGTAAATGCCACCAGAGTCCGACACGGAGCCCGCCAATCTGTCTAAAGAGGATCCGCACTTGTCTAGTCTGCCGCCACTAAGTATAATAATGGACCTTATTTAACTATACATACCGACTTCATCGGGTTGGTCAATCATTTGCAGATTTTTCTGCAGCCACGTGATAACTGCGCCTGCAATAGCTACTGATCCTTCCAGGGCGTAGACAGGCTGAGATTCTGGACCAAGCTGATAAGCGACCGTTGTGAGGAGGCCATGTTTGGAAATTTTGATCTGAACGGCGTGCAAACCAGGCGTAAGATCACGCTATTTGGCAAACTAGCTCGAAATGCGAAATCTAGGATGTACCTCCTCTCCAATGTTCGCAAGCAGGAAGCAACCGGTACCGTACCTAAAGGAGCAACGACTGTTACTGAGATGCTACTAAGATATGGCTTCAGAATTCATCTTATTAGCAGGCAGACAAATCGTCAGACACACCGGCAGACAGACACACCGACAGACAGATAGACAAATACACCGACAGAAAGACAGACAGACAGATAGACAGACAGACAAATAGACAGACAGGCAGACAGACAGACAGACAAATAGACAGACAGGCAGACAGACAGACAAATAGACAGACAGACAGACAGACAAGGAGGCAGACAGATAGACAGATAGATAAACAGACAGACAGGCAGATGGAAACGTAAAAAAAGCGGGCTATTGAATTCGTACGTATTTTTAGCCGTCCCTGGCTTCATGCACCCATGTCCCACTAAGGCGGCCATCTGATCGCCCAGTATCTGTAACGTCGACAACACCGCAATTGTGCAAGGCAATCATTTTTTGGGCTAATGAAAAAGTACTCACACCAGCCACCGGTCGTCCCGCCAAATGGGATACCCGGATGTCGCCGTAAATTTCGCTGGAGCTGCAGATCTGAGGCAAGACAGTCTTAGGAATGCCGAAAAAGTCAATTAGCTTGTCGTCCCACTGCAACGTCTTGAGATTCATCAACATGGAACGGCTGGCGTTTGTCACGTCCGTCTTGTGCACTCCATGCGCCACCCCACCAGTGAGATTCTGTAGACAAAAATACGTTACATAAGTATAGTGATTGCAGGCGAAGATCTATTTCGAAAGAATTTTAATACGATGTGACTGAAGATCATGTGAATTCCCCATGCCCGGCTGCAAAGAACACTCACAGAGGAGACGACGAGCTGTCCATTTGAAATATATTAGTTTCTCTACCTTCCGTCAACGTAATATTGCCTCTGTCCGATGTTTATATGAGTATCTATCCATGTATGTATCTGTTCATGAAAGTGTTTGTTTGGCGGTTTGTCTGCTTACCTGTTGGTCGGTCTACTTGTCTGCATGCCCTCCTATTCACCCGTCTAGCTGTCTCTCTATCTTTTAATTCATGAGTTCGTTCAACTGTCTGTCTATCTGTCTGTCTGAAGATTGCTGCATGAAAATCTGCATGCCAGTCTGTCTGTCTGCCTGCCTGTCTGTCTGCCTGTCTGCTTGTCTATCTGTCTGTCTGTATGTCTATCTGTTCGTCTTCCTGCCTGTTTATGTGTCATTCTGCCTGTCTGTCTGTCTGTACTTCTATTTATCTGCGTACCTGTCTGTATACCTGTCTATGTATACTTATCAATCGACAAGTACTGTAACAATCTGACCCTCTGTGGATCCCTCATCTTTTCCTTTCGGCTTGTCTGCCATCATCTCCTTGACACATTCCCAACAATCCCATGTGGTCTTCCAGGCATTACCCAAAGGATCCAGGAGTCCACGGTACCGAACAAACAAGACTGTGTGTTAATTGATTCCTTGACAGCGGGCACATTATCCATCATCCATCGAAGCTTCAGCGCGCTGAAATACGGATGAATCGGAAGCCCGCACGCTGCCTGCAGGCAGTCAGCCTGGCCTTTCCCCTTCCCGGCAATGAGGGTCGCCGACAGGTCCGCTGTCCTGTTATCCAGCCAGACTAAGGAAGTACAAACAAAACACATCTCGCTTTAGCCTCAGCAGCTGACGCTACAAAACAAATGTGTCGTAGACGTCAGTTCTCTTCCATCACTTCTTGCTACTCGTATTTACGCACGTATCGCATTGTATAGTGGCTCTCCGGTTCGCTTATCCCACACCACCGTGGTCTCACGTTGATTAGTAATTCCCAAGCCTGAAATTTGATCAATTTAAAACGGTAGCTCCGCGTGTGTATTTCTATATACCCGACACAGCGCACGGGGTATAAATATACATGTACCTTTGATATTTTCAGCACCATAACCGGCGAAAATTAAATCATCCACCGCTTTGTTGATACACTCAATGGATTTAGCCATGATGTCTCGAGGGTCTTGCTCGACCCAGCTGAAAATAACAATAGGAAACAAAGTCAGATCCATGCATTTGCAAATTTTGAAAAACAATAATCAGGTGGACAGACAGACAGACAGACACAAAAGACAATCAGACAAACAGGCAGGCAGACAGACAGTCAGACAGACAATCAGACAGACAGGAGACAGACAGACAATCAGATAGACAGACAGACAGATAGACAGGCAGGCAGACAGACAGATAGACAGGCAGACAGACATACAGACAGACTGACGGAAAACTGTTTAAGTCCACTCTCTTCCCAAAGCAGGGTCTAATCCAGTACGAAAGGAATTCTCATTAAGCGCTTAAGGCACTTAGGCATTTTGCGGCGGCAGATCGGATGCAGATTATCCGGGGGTGTGCACGGACCACACAACCGCGCTAAATGTCAGGCCAGCAGCTTCCGGCATTTCTCGCGCACTATGCAGCCGCAATTTGCGCGGATGTGTCTGACATGGTGAGGTTCTTCCTTGCCGGCGGCTGTTTTGCTTTAACGACTCTGTTTTGGCTCCGCACACACCTTCCAAAATTCCGGTCGAGGCAGCAGGCAATAAAAAATGCCCATTAAGACAACGTACCTCGGCTCAGGATAAATGCGTCGTATCTCCAGCTGATGCATTGCCAAAACTTGCCGCTGGCTCCCGAAAATCTGTTTCAGAAACCACAGACACATAAGTCTTCTTGCTAGAACATCATCGCGATGAAGAAATAAAAACCAAACACAAACACAGAGGCAGGAAAGAAGACCAAACAGACACAAAGACACAGAAACGCAGATGGACAGACAGACAAACAGACATGTAGACAGGCAGACAGACAGACAGACAGACAGACAGTCAAACAGACAGACAGACAGACAGACAAACAGACAGACAGACAGACAGACAGACAAATAGATAGACAGACAGACAGACCGACAGACAGACAGACAGGCAGGCAGACAGACAAATAAATGCATTCGAATGAAAGACAAATCAACAAGCCGAGGACGAAATCCTCAGACAGACAGGGACCGCCAACGAGTCACTTACCATACAACGGATACTTGAGGTTCCTGCGTCTAACGTTGCGATGAGACTTTCTCCATCCGGTCGACCCATCGCGAACTCTCTATCGATTGACTATGAGGTAGTTGGGGCTAAAAACAGAAAAAAATATAGCTAGGTTAGAAAGAGAAAAATTGTAAACAAACACAGCAGCATTTGGTCTTTTATGCCAAGTAAATCAGAACTACCGATCGACAAACTGGATAAAGCACAGCGCGAGCGGTGCGTATCAGATTTCTTCGAGGAGGAAGCAGTTAAAAAGTCAACGATACTGTAGCTGAAGAAGTGAACGATAGCTTGCTGATTGTTGGACTAGATAGATGGGACATGCGAGTCGTACATAAAACAATCCGGCGAGAGTCACGGACACAGAAGAATGACTGTACTATTTTAATTAAAGTAAGCGATAGGAAAAAGTTGAATGAAGGATCCGAGCGATAGGCAAAAGGGGTGGGGCAGGGGGTTAGTTCAACGCAATCAATTAATCAACCAGTGACTTTAAAACGATTTAAAGTCACCACAAAACATGCGGTGCAGCTTTGCTGGTTGATTTACTGATTGTATTTATCTAACCCCTTGCCCCGCCCCTATTGCCCATTACTCGGATCCTCCATTCAACTTTTTCCTGTCGCTTACTGTACAATCCGAAGATAATGTCGCAAAACAAACTGGAATTAATCCATTAAACTAACCATAAAGCAGAATTACTTATTACAAGAAGGACATAACTTGCTAGATAGTAATTGCAATCTAGTGTCGTATCGTCTCAATTTATTCCACAGAAAGAGAGCATAAAATAACTGCAAACAAATGACTGTCTGCCAAAAGCGCAAATGAAAACAGCTGGAGGAAATAGTGATGCGCTTCACGCGGTGAAAGAGCGGGTGAAACGGCGGGTAATTGTAGCCCGCCTCCACAGCCCTTATTCAGCCAATCATGTGTTGCGTGCGTAATTTGAGCCCGCCTCCGCAGCTCTTTTTCAGCCAATCATGTTGCGCATAAAATTTTAGCCCGCCTCTCCACCCCTTATTCAGCCAATCATGTGTTGCGCGTAAAATTTTAGCTCGCCTTTCCAGCTCTTATTCAGCCAATCATGTGTTCCGCACGTAATTTGAGCCCGCCTCCGCAGCTCTTATTCAGCCAATCATGTGTTGAGCGTGTAGCTCTGCATGTTTTGTAACCTGCGTATAATTTTTTATTATCACTTGCACATTTATTTCTACTCAAAAACAAAAATGACAGTCCTCACGAAGTTTAAATAAACTGAATAAAATAAATCTTGATTGGGTTAGAATGATTGTAGACGACTTGACTGGGGGTGTGTCCTAAAGTGTCGTTCGCTTATTACTTGTCTGGATGCGACAGTCAAATACCATTACTCTGGAACATAGATTTCCTGGATCAAAAATTAAATTTTTACCCATTATTTTTACTATGGTTTTCCGAATCCCGGAACAGCGGATAGTCTCTCCCCTTCGCAAAATCTATATTTCCTCCTATAGCGGGCTACCCTCCTGAATTCTGCTTATGGTACGATCGAGACCAGTCCGACTAGAATTGTGCTATACTGAAAACGACGTCAAGACTGCCGCCTACCGGATCCATTTTTTAAGTAAATACCGCTGATACAGTATGAGGAGAAGCCCGTATCTCGGCTCACCCCCACTTCATCGATAAATCGGCTCACTCATGGGCTTCTCGCTAGTAGCAGGTGCTTGATTGGTCAATTTCCGAAAGTGCTATAGCATACTAGGATATAGAACAAAAAATCAAACAATCAAGCACCTGCCATCAAAGAGAAACCGATGAGTGAGCCGATTTATCGACCAAGTGGAGAGGGTGAGCCGAAATACGGATTTCACCACCCGAGGGAGAGTCGTTGTGGCCTTCTCCCCCCCCTTCCCCCCTACACCAACGCCGTCAAATGTAAATCCCAAATCGATGGACAGCCATATATCCCGCTATACAAGCATACGGCACCCTAGAGGGCACCCGTTCCAATCTCTCCAGCGCTGGATACGTTCCCCTGGATCTGTCCCCCTCCTCCTCATCCTCCTCTTCCTCCTCGGCACTCTCATGTGCAGCATTGCATAATGCCGGACTATCGATTTTCTGGATGACGCCGACGACGACCGAGGAGGGAGGGAGGAGGAGGCCGAAAAGCTGGAGCGAAATCCTCTCCATGACTGCAGATATCCTGTGTGTTTGTGGTGATGAGGGCGAGGGGCTGAGAGAAAGAGAGAGAGAGAGAGACAAGCTGCAGCAGAGGAATGAACGACGGGAAGAGTGAGAGGGGAGCATTGGAAACACGGAAGACGGAGGAGAAGTCCGTGCGGTGCACATGCAACACAGGAGCTGCTGCATGAATGCATCCTGGACTTCGAGGATGAATGCGCGTGTGTGTGTGCGTGTGCGCGCGTGTGTGGGTGGGTGGGTGTGTGTGTGTGTGTGAGTGTGCGCGCGCCTGTTTGTGTGTGTGTGTGCGTGCGTGTGTGTGCGCGTGTGTGTGTGTGTGTGTGCATGTGAGTGGGTGTGTGTGTATGAGCACATGCTCATTTCTGACTGCAGAGTGTGTAGCTTCCCGTTGAGCCTGCCTCGACTCTTCCCTTTCCTTCGAAATTCCTCATCATTTTGCGGGGGGACAAAACAGTTGTTACATTTCTTCGGTTGGATCTTGAGTTTGTGGGTCCAGCAGCAGCAGCCATGTCGGTGCCACCGGGTAACCAGGGCATGGAGCAGCTGATCCCGATTGTGAACAAGCTGCAGGACGCCTTCGCCCAGCTCGGAGTGCCCCTGTCGCTGGATCTGCCGCAGATCGCCGTGGTCGGCAGCCAGAGCGCGGGCAAGAGCAGTGTGCTGGAGAACTTTGTCGGCAGGTGAGATCTCGAGCGGATGTCTATCACGGAAGACCTGCCGTCTTAAGCGTCTTCGCCCATATTTCCAATGACCTTTTTGTGTTGCCATTGATTCGCGCGACATGTGTTTGTACTGTGCTGTACTCTGTACTCTGTACTGGCTGCTGCAGCTGGGAAATCGATTAACAAGTGCTTCCGGTTCTCGCCGTTTCGCTTGTGCAGTTTCTTTTTGTTTCTCACTCTTCTTCTAAACATTACATATGAAAAAAGGGTCTGGTGTGTGTGGGTGTGATAACATGATCGAATGCCCTGTTTCCCTCTTACAGGGATTTCCTCCCCCGAGGGTCTGGAATTGTGACGAGACGACCGCTGGTTCTGCAGCTGATTAACGGACCTGCAGGTAAATGTGATTTTTTTTCGTTTTTTTTTTCGTTTTGTTTTCGTTTTTTTTCCGGTTTTTTTTTCGTTTTTTTTTCGTGAATGAAATGAATTGCACGCGAATTAGCAAGGGTAGAGAGGCTTGAGATACTGGCAGATCTCTTGAAGCTTGGTCGGCTTTACCACGATTTCCGCTTGAGTAGACTTCAGTCGAGAGTTGTGATTGCGGCGTCCCTTCTTTATCCATGATTATCCCAAGAGGTTGCCGGTAATTAGGACGAAGTTGCAAGCCACGCAAACACGGTTTCTGTACGTGAAAACCTTCAACTGAGTTGATTCTTATGGCGATTAAAGTGAAGTAGAGCTGTGACTTGATTAATCGTACACAACTGGCCAGATTTCTGGGT
>LRSR01010939.1:0-24019 GCA_001579985.1 Hypsibius dujardini | reverse complement strand
TTATAGCAGCAATTTTTCATACTGAAAAAAACCCCCGCATCACGAGAAGGAGTTCAAGAAAACTAGTTCCTTTAATCAGCACGTTCGACCTTATCACTCGTCGCGAAATCAGCTCACATGCTCATTCTGCCCGTATACAATATATCACAAAGGAAATTGGGCGCGTCGTGACGTTCTTCATCGCACCACCGAAATCATTTCTGGAGAAAACCTGGTTTGAATCATTCCTCGTAATTTACTGTAATGGAACAGATGAGGATCCTAACCCAAAGATTGGAGAGCTGGATTACTATAAAAAAATTTAATGTGCTGGAAAGGCGTCTTACTTGTGCTTGAAAACACTAAATCAGACTAAGGTGGTTAACATACATTCCAATTATTAGGGAGCGTCAGTCTGAGTGGTAGGCGTCGGTCTTGGTAGATGGTCGGCGGATGTTAATACCCGGCAGTCAAGAGTAGTGATCGTCGGCCCGGTAATGGATGCTCGGCACTAATCGCAAATGTGGTCAAAAATCCCAACAATGGAAGTTTATCACGGATAGTGAATTCAATTATCATGAAAAACGGTCGGTCCGATGATTATGACCAGGATATATAAACGAATAACAAGCAACGACAAACCGGACAACAGACGGTCGGACGACAAACGGACAGACAACAGACGGACAGAAAACAGACAGACAAGAAACGGATGGACAGAAAACGGACAGAAAAACAACATACTGACAGAGTTTGAACTAAAATTTTACTGCGCGCTTAAAAATCTGGTGGTCTAAGTTTGAACCATTTTCTCTCACGCCGTGTCGCCTTGATTGACTGATTAATTATCCATTCACCAGAGAAAGAAAAATAAGCAATAAGAACATAAATAGATACCACAATAAAAAAATTCACCTAGATTTTGTCAACCGAAAAGTCTTCAGAAATCACGAAGATTTTTCGAATGCGAAATTATTGATTAATCAAGATTTGAGTTCCTTCGTTTGATCACCGCTTCCAGTCGGGCAGCTCATTAATTTTAAATTATCTATTTCGCTAGTTGAAACATAATAGTCTCTCTGGTTTTGGAAATTAACGAGGAAAGTGCAGTAATCGTGAATGTATATTTGATCTTGTCGGCTGCCGCCGCTGAAACTGCCGTCCGTGAAGGCCAGCAGCACGCACAAGATTCTAAAGACACCTTAAATACACTTTCATAAAATATCGTATCAAAAATCCACCTCAAGTACCCGTATGACTGGTAGATACGCCGTATGCGCAGAGACGGTAAGATGTTCTTTTCTTTGACCATTTATCGGGAGGGTTTGAGGGTTCGACCTATTGTGAGCCACTGGTGAGGTTAACTGCTATCCACTTAGTCAACTGCTTGAAAGTACATTTAAGTTGAATGTCCCGTTCGAATTCTCTAGTCGAATGTCGAACTGAAAGCATGTGGGCAGAGCACCTCAAAGTTGCTCACAGCCCGGGCGACGACATCTTCCGGCAAGTACTGCCCGAAATGTTCCACAATCAGCCGGACCAGGGACTGCTGCGACTGCGCCCGCTTCCCGATTAGATGAACCCGTTCGGCGGCCTCCGTGTGCAGCACCGTATTGCGAATCTGCAGCAATCTCCCCTCGGGGTAACGGTAACAGAAGACGCGGTTAACAATCGGCGAAATCGTCGCGTCCGTGTAGCTTCGTTTCATCGGTTCGTAAACCTCCTCCAAGGTCCGCGGCACCAGGATGAACTCATTGATATCCGCCCAACCATCCGGATCGGTGGGAATTTTCCAGTTTGCGATTGCGGCATTTTCGGTCCAACGGAACTGCTCCACGTAACCGGCCTCACCGTCCACCACCGTCCGTCTCACGCGGACCTCCCAAATCGACTGGAGCGTCACCGGCGAGACTTCCCCTTTAAAATCCAGACAAATCAACCGCTCCAGTATCATGGGATAGGAACCTCCGTCCACCAGGTACCGCCGTCCGTCGATGTCGACGTAGTTTAACAGGTGACAGTTGACTCGACTGCCGTACGCCTTTCCGAGGAGGAATTCGACCTGGAAATAAGGATAAAAAAGAAACCAAAATTAGTCAATTAAAAATTAATTGCTGCGGAATTTTTAGTTTTTTGTTTCGTTAAGTGACTAAAAATTGTGAGTCTAGGTTTATTCTAAAATTATTTGACTAAAATTTTTTTTTTCCAATTCAATATTTATAAATTATGATTTTTTTTAGTTTTTTCTTGGTCGACGAAAAAACTTAAAGTCAAAACGTTAGCCGACAAACGTTTTAGTTTAGTTTTCCGCATCCAGACCTGGAAGTCGAGTCCGGCGAGCAGCCAATGCAGAAAGACATTCATTTCGTAGCACATTCCGCCTTTGAGATTCATGCCGGTGTCCTTGACCTGCTCGAGGGTGGGCAGTTGCCGACGGTTGAGCCGATCGACGGGCACGTCGAGATGGCGGATGGAGGCGTAGGGTACTTCCGCGGCGAACGCAGTGCAGATCTTTTGCAGAAGTGGAAGGGACGGAGCGGGACGTTCGAAATTGCTGAGGCGCAGGTGAAGTTTCTCCGTGACGAAGGTGAGAGCTTCCTGGTTGGTCAAGTAACGGGATGGCATTTTGGGAGAGTGGAATGTGCACGAGTGTTGTTCCAACCAGGTGAAACACGTTGTCGTAGTGTATGTACTGACTTACTGTACGAGGTAAAGGCCGTTAACCAGGCCGGCAAGTGGCGCATAAGTCACGTTGAAAAAAACTGGCCTGGTTAACGGCCTTTACCTCGTACACCTGCAATGCTCGCTCGATGCATCGAGAAAGTATGCAGCAATTAGTTGCGTAATCATGTCGAAGAATTTCCAGACGTATCATACCGAGCTATGTGAGTGCTGCGTGTCACGTGCCTTGTCACGACCGGATTCTGTTCGGACGAGCTTGCCAATTAAGACAAACGGTTACATAATTGCACGATGAAAAAAAAACACTAAAATGATTCGATTAATTACTTCTTTAGTTAATTAAAACTTTTTGACGAAGGATTTTTGGCTTAGTCTCATTTACTAGTTTAAAATTTTTAATGTCGAATTAGTTAATTAGTTGTATTTTATTCGGTCTATTAACTCAATCACGTCCGGTGCGATTTGAGTGCCAGAAGTATTTTTCCCTTTTTCTGCTCAATTAAGAAAAAAGGTATTTTCACAATTTTTTTAGGCGAATTTGAAAAATTCGTCTTTTGGGCTGACCACTGCTCACTCTCGAGTTAAAAACAAAATTACCGATGAAAACTGTTTCTAGCACTTGTCCGCGCCATATTTGGTTGAAACATTGATCAATCAATCAGTCAATCAATCGATGAGTTCCATAATAGTCAGTTTCTTTAATTTTTTGACAAAAAATCGAACGCCTTGAACTGGCCACTGGTCACGTGCCAGTCAAAAATCCGACTCAGATAATTATTTTTAGAGATTTTAACAGTAGAGACTGTCAAATATAAATATAAATATTCTAAATTCTATAAAATGGTTAAATTGGTCAAATAAATGGTCAAATTGGTGGATGGAAAAAAGCATATGTTTTTAGAAATTTTAGCCAGCTCACGGCCTGAGACCTTTTTCACACAACAAAATGTGAAAACCGGTTAATTTTGGCAATTTCTGGCGGAAACTGGTCAAGTAGCAAATGACTAAATCATAAACTCTAATTTTCAAGGAAGAAATCAAACTTCAAAATCAGTTGAGTTTAGCTCAAACCGTCTCTGCGTGAAAATTTGGGAATTTGTCGCCCGGTTGTGATTTTGACGAGATTGGGCGTTAATGGGTTAAAGTTAAATCTTTAGTGCGTAAAACTCCTAATTAGTTTGTATTCAGAAACTAGAGGACCCAAACTTGAAATATTTTCTAGAAATTTCAATTTAGCTTAGTTTAGTTTAGCCAACCTAAGAAGCCTTCATTATTCCTGCAATTGATTTCGGTACGGGACTATGCAACCGCTCAACTCACAAGAATCAGCTGCGGCTTCTCACAAAAGGCACCGCTATTTTTGCTTTCTCGTGCGGAAATCTGTCGGTCTCGGTCATAGGTCGGATACTCCAATTAAAAGCTTCGAAATCTCTATCAGATATCCGTTTTATGATTGAAGTGCTTCATACGCGCACCATGTTTAGGCTTTTTCCAGTGAGGATATTCAAAGTTGGCTTATTTGCAGCGATTATTTCAAACTCGCTGATCTCCCTGGTTTTGCACGCCCTTGCAACGGTGATACGAGGACACGCCCTCCTGGCTTAGCTGAGACTGTGTCTCCTTCGCTAATCTCAACTGACATGGACCACTCATGGACAAGACAGATGCACACAATTAGCGAGGAGATAACCGAGAAAAGCAGCTTCTTGGCTGCTTTTCTCGCTCATCTTCTTCAAAACCAGGGAGATTAGCGAGTTTGAATTAGCGAGATAATCGCTGCAAATAAGCCAACTTTGAATACCTTCACTGTACTGTCGCGATTCTAACGGCCGTTTTTTGGCCCTACCAGTAAATTACAACCCCGGACCGGAATTGAATCCGTGACGTCACACAGAGTCTTGCACGGGGGAGGCGGGGCTAAGCTGGCCGTTAGAATCGCGACAGTACAGTACCCTTTGTCTTGTCGTGTGCAACCACAGACAAAGAGCAAAGCCACTGAAAAAAGCCGAGTTGTATCCGGCTTAATACCCCGCCCATTCGGCCTGAATAGTTGTATCAGACATCCGCGCTTTTTTTCGCACGAGTTTTGCCGTTGTGGTGAGAGAAGCAAGCAAACCGTTTACGAAACTGGAAATTCGACTAGCGCGCTAACTTTGCCTCGCGAAGAAACCGAAACTGATGATTTTAAATCACGCAATGTGGATGCGAATTCCTTTAAAGACATCCGCTGCAATTACTTCTTCAACGTCAGGAAACGGAATACGAGACAATTGTACGAACTGCGCATCCCTGATCCGCTTGAGGAAGAACTGCAAAAATTCAAACGGTTGTGGCTTGCATAATGGCTTATTGATCGCAGTCGGCGATGCATGCGGGATGAGGAGGTCCTTTGACTCACACCATGACGCCCTTATCCTCATGTGTTGTAATTAAGAGCGAAATTCGATACAGCTCCCAGACATAAGAGATTGAGTTGCTGAAACGCCCACAATAACCACCATGGCCAAGAGCATTTACCGGGACAGACCGGGACAGACCGGGACGGACCGGGACAGACCGGGACAGACCGGGATGGACCGGGACAGACCGGGACAGAGCGAGATGGACCGGGACAGACCGGGACAGACCGGATGGACCGGATGGACCGGGACGGACCGGATGGACCGGGACGGACCGGATGGACCGGATGGACCGGGACAGACCGGGACAGACCGGGACAGACCGGGATGGACCGGGATGGACCGGGACAGACCGGGACAGACCGGGACGGACCGGGACAGACCGGGACAGACCGGGACGGACCGGGACGGACCGGGACGGACCGGGACAGACCGGGACAGACCGGAACAGACTGGGACAGACTGGGATGGACCGGGACAGACTGGGACAGACTGGGACAGACCGGGGCGGACCGGGATGGACCGGGACAGACCGGGGCGGACCGGGACGGTCATTAAATAAAACTCACATGAGTTAGTGGCTCTTCGGGCATGCTCCAGCTACGCACTTCCGGAATCCTGTTTACAACCGCCAAGCTAATACTGTTGCGCGAGATGCGCTTATAGAATCTCCTCCAGGACTCCACCCATTTCTATATAGATATATACTAGAATAGAATTCAGATATACACTCCCACTTATGCATTGTGCACACGCATGTGTATTCATCGCTACTCTGTTTGTGGACTTTTTTAGCGATTGCAATGTCCGACTAAGCGCTTAAGATATATCATATATATTATTATTATATATTATTCGCTCCAGCGTAGCGTGACTAATTTATCCCTTGAAGATTCCCGACCTCCGTCATCCCATTGAGGTCTGTCATTTTACGACGGTCACAGTCTCGTCGTTCGCCTTCCGCCGGATCCGTGATATTCTGCACGTGACGGTCGGCCCGTTTGTCGGAGCCGAAATTCCGACCACCATGAATGGGTCCGTATTGATTTCTCACGGTCTCACAAGCCATCCGAACCTCTCAACGGGCTTCGCAAATTCTTCACGCTTCAATTCGACCGTTGAACCTGTCACATGGACCTTCCTCCCGATCTTCAGCCTGACCGTCTCGGTCGCGGGGTTCCTCCTCAACACCACCGTCATGGTGGTCTTCATCCGCGACCGCAGCCTCCACAGCGCGTTCACCGTCAACATCTTCCACCTGCTCGGGCTCAACATCACCGCCACCCTGGTGCAGTACCCGCTGGCCGCCCTGGCCACGCTCTACCGCGGTCACTGGCACTTCGACGTCCGTCTCTGCGACCTCTACCTGCTCAGTCTGTGCATGCTGTCCGCTGCCACGTTGAACACCCACGGTCTGTGAAAACTGTTGCACGCATTTTACAGGGTCTACATGAAAACTAGGAAAACTACGAAAAAACGGGGAAAAAACGAAAATCATTTAACGAAAAGTCTTAAAGAGAGCCAGAGGATTTTTATTGAGCACCAACGAAATGTGAAATATCTTATCGCGAAATAAAATTTAGCTTTCTTCATCTCCGCACCAAGTGGTCGAGACTCAACAGTAACGAAGGCGCACCACCCCTTGTCTAGTTTGGCCTTGTCTGTCTAGTTTGGTCGTTCGCGGGCAAACGACTAAATAGAGCGCTGTAACTCCGCCCCCTGATCTCCGATCGAAATTCGGCTAATGCCAATCGATTCAGAATAATATTTTAAATCAGAAATAATCAAATTTTTTAAAATCTGAATACTGTCCCTAAACTAGGACGTAACCCACATCATTAGGTTACGATAAATATACATGAGAAACGCCAAATTGAATCTGATAGCTAAACCCGCTGATTATTTACTGTAGGTCTGATAGCCGTCAACCGAGCCTGGGCCATCATCAGTCCCGTGTCCTTCCGCGTCGGTCAATCCCGCCTGCGATCTCTCGCGATATGCTTTGGACTATGGGTCTACCTTTTTCTAGTGGAATTCCCGTTCTGGCTGCTGGACATTCTCCTCTTTCGATCCCGCGAAATGACGGAGGAAATGACGTGCAACTTCAACATCGCTGCCGACCCGGTCTACAGCTCCCTCACCAATATCTTGGTCTACACCGTCCCGGTGATGATGGTGTGGGCGTCGTTTGTCGTGGCCTCAACGTATAGAGCGACACGTCGCGTGAAAGCACGGAAATCGATTCTCCCTTTACCGAACGTCCTCGGGATGGTTCCCTTGTCCAGGCAGAAAACAACCGACGGAAATATTATTGCTAAACCACCGAACGATTCTGTCAGCGTGCGGGAGGTGGACGGTCGTTCGAACCCTCCGTGTCAACGGTACTTTATCTTGGCCCTGTTGACGACCAGTGCCACGGTGTGTTACGGACCACGGATTGCCTTTTTCGTCGTGAAACATGCGATCCCGGGACGGTGGATACCGTCGTATCTACTGGTGGCCAACTCGCTGGCTGCTTGTCAGACGGTTGTCGATCCCATTCTCTTCGCATTGACACTGCCGAAAGTGCAACGAGCCTTGCGATGTAATCCCGGGCTGTGGCGGTACACGGAGTAACGCCCCGTCTGCTCACCCTGCTGAAAGACACTGTCCGAAATACAACTATGTAATATCTTACATATCGTTCCATTAGGGATGGCAATTACGCGATTTGAACGGAACCGAGTGACGCAGATTGAATCGAACCGAGTGACGCGGTTTGAACTGAACCGAGTGACGCGGTTTAAACCGAACCGAGTGACGCGGTTTGAACTGAACCGAGTGACGCGGTTTAAACCGAACCGAGTGACGCGGTTTGAACCGAACCGAGTGACGCGATTTGAACCGAACCGAGTGACGCGGTTTGAACCGAACCGAGTGACGCAGTTTGAACCGAACCGAGTGACGCGGTTTGAACCGAACCCAAACAGTTTAAACCGGTTCAGAATCGAGAACGTCCGGAATTACGCAGTTTGAAAATGAAACCGCCTACAAACCGAACCGCAAACCGGATAACGAACCGGTTTAGAAACACATATATATCGGACAGGGAAGATACGCAAAGTTCCTAGTAGCAAGTTGCTACATTTTCTAGTGTCAGTATTGCGGTCGCAAAGAGAACAATCCCAGTTTAGCGGTGCATATTTTCTTTGCCATTTTCATCAGTCAGCTCACACTGACAGCTTTGTAGTTTCTTACAACTAGTTTCTTGCAGTGTGCATGGTCTAGTTTTGATTATACTTTTTCAAAACGTGCCTTCGAATCGTGTCCGTTTCAGCCAACCGACCATTTCCTTCGCAGCACAGGTGCGGCGGGATGAACTTGACAATAAAGAAGCTGCACAGCGTAAACCAGTACATACACTTTCTGTCGCGTAACCCAAACCGCCTAAACCGTTACCGTAACGGTTTGAACCGTGTGGTGCGATTTGAAGTTTGACCCAAACTACTTGAAGCGGTTTGAAATCCAAACCGCCCACAACCCAAACCGCCAACGACCCAAACCGCCAACGACCCAAATCACCCACGACCCAAACCGCCAACGACCCAAACCACCCACGACCCAAACCGCCCACAACCCAAACCACCCACGACCCAAACCGCCCACAACCCAAACCGCCCACGACCCAAACCACCCACGACCCAAACCGCCCACGACCCAAACCGCATAATTTCCATCCCTACGTTCCATAGTAGAACTATGGAACGGTAGTCTTGTTCACATTCTCAAGCAGAATCCCGCAATGTCAATTCATGCTGTTCTCTCCATTCCCCAACCCTTTCAAAACTCCTCTCTGATGTTTAGAATATGAATGGCGAATCATTGTGTGTTGTAAATTACATTGAAGGATAAGCCAGATTAAGCCGATAGCTGACTGTTGAAGCGCACACAAACACCCGTAGGAGGACCAAGTTTGTGTTCCATAGCTCGTAAGCTAGTGCGTGCTGGCGACGGAATAGAGTACTTTTGCATCACATTCCAATATTTTGGGAGTCTAAAACAGGGATACGGCCGCACCGTTCTATTGTGCGTTGTTAGTGCAATCGGTATTCGGAAAATAATTGTGACATACCTTCCGTATTTTTATTTAACATTCGCAGCGTAGAAACTACTGTGACAGAAGATGGCTTTACCATAACTCAGGATGAACCATTTCGATAAATCGTGAGTAGGAAAATGAAAAAAGAGAGTCCGTCGTCATATATTAAGGCTCTAACAACCGACAAATATTAAGGCTCTAACAACCGACAACTAATAAGGCTCTAACAACCGACAAATAATAAGATTCTAACAACCGACAACTAATAAGGCTCTAATAAGCGACAAATAATAAGGCTTTAATAAGCGAAAAATAATAAGGTTCTAGCAACCGACAACTAATAAGGCTCTAACAACCGACAACTATTAAGGCTCTAATAAGCGGCAACTATTAAGGCTCTAATAAGCGACAAATATTAAAACTCTAACAAGCGACAAATAATACGAGTGTAATTTTGATAATACCGATATTTGTGGATTTAAACGGACACTCCTGTCAAATCAACGGTGCATTATGGCCGAACAGGAAGGTGTGCAGCTCCCACAGCGTCACGTTTTTCAACTTTGGCAGTTCGCTCGGAATGAAGTCCCTCTCTCGCCTGAAATACAATTCCGAGATTAAAAAGCATGAAATCTAAAAACACACACGCTAAGCCTAGAGATGGAAAACACACACGCTAAACCTAAAAATGGCACCAAAGGTCAAGTTAAAATGGAACTAGTACTACGCTGTACTAGTAGTACTACGCTGTAGTAGTAGTAGTAGTAGTACTACGTTTTTGGATCGAGTAAGCCGAATTTCCGAATTGTGTATGTTTCTTACGCAACAATAACCCATCGGTCTCTTCCCTTCCCATTGCCATCCCTGTACTCGTACATGCTCTTATGTTATGCGTTCGTACGTCTTAACGATCCGATCAATTCGGGCAATGGTGTTCCAATTGGTCACGGCCAAAATCCGTCCCGCGAGCTGTGAGATTCCCTCCGCTGACAGCCGAGGCGCGTATCGCTCGACCACCTCGAAGAAGGCCGCCTTAAATCCTCCCAAGCCCGGTTCCTTCCGCATCACCGTCACCGTGTCCGCGATGTTCACATCGTGGCAGTAGATCATGGGATGGATGGCGGTGATGTGAGCCACCTTGACGTTGCGCAGTGTGATCGTCTGCACGGACGCGGGAACACGGTCAAACAACGAGACCGTGACCCATCCGTCGGTGAAGGTGAGGCGGGACAAGCTCGGGCAGACGGCGGAGATTTTGCCGAGGGCTAAAGCGTGGAGCAGCCGTGTCGGATTGTCTAGGCAGCTGCTCGGACCCTGAACGGTCAAGCAACGCGTTGTAGGGCCCATCATCCGGCCAAGGTGGGTTTGGAGGGGATTGTGAGAACCGTAACTGCTTCCCTGGAAGAGAGCCAGAAAGCGATTTGGGTCCGTTATGCGGACGTCTCGCTGTATCGGACTGGCGAGGAGACTGTGCCAGCGGTGGCACACCCTGTGAGATGCATAGCAATAGTTATATAAGACAGACAAGCAGACAGACCGGATCCGAAACAGCCAGGCAGACAGACAGACAAACAGGACAGACAGACAGACAGACAAACAAGACAGACAGACAAAAAGACAGACAGACAGACAGACAAACAGGACAGACAGACAGACAGACAAACAAGACAGACAGACAAAAAGACAGACAGACAGATAGACAGACAAACAGACAGACAGACATGCTGGCAGACAGCGAGACCAGCTTGTCAGGCAGATAAAAGTACCCAGAAGCATGTAGAGCTTAACTATACCTTTGCAGCTGGACTCGTTGTACAGCGTCCCATTTCACAAAGATTTTGACCAGCATCTCTGGCGGAAGGGAGTCGAAGCCGGCGTCCGGGATTTCAGAGTCCGTGGTCACGATCTGTTGCGACTCGGTGCTGAATGGAGACCTGCCCAGGGCAACTTGCGAGGATGTGGACATTCTTCAAGCTAAACTTCAAGGAAAAGGGTAAAAGCGCAACTGGTAGCTGAGTCAATCAATTAATTAATGCCATGAAGTAGGTCTTTACCACTGATAACTGCCTCACGTTCTGCTTCTAACCTGAGAATACAAAGGAAAAACGTCCAAATAACATCAAAATTACATCCCACTGTTGCCTGCAAAGTATCCAAATGACAAGCGATGGTTTCCATACATCGAATTCTAAACTACAGGCATTCGATCGTGTGTCACCGAATCTGCTGCGCAGTGACATCTGTAGTAGCGTCTAGTGCAGTTTTGATTCATCGAAAACCCCACCCGGTACTTTCAAGGTTTATCGCAGAGAGAAGGTAATGTAACACAATCCCAAGGAGTCATTACAATGTATTGCAAAACAATAGGCGTTTACTAAAAGTAATTAGCAGCTGCGTCAGTGTCCTTCTTTCTCAATTGTTTTACTTAACTTGAAGGAGAATTCAACAGAGCTACAAGAGGGCTTCCATTGAAGATTCAAACAAGGCAATCAAATCGAACCACTCCTGCGTGTTCCAACCACCAACCAAATCGAACCACCCCTACGTGGTTCGCACCACTCAAATCGAACCACTCCTGCGTGGTTCCAACCACTAACCAAATCGAACCACTCCTGCGTGGTTCCAACCACCAACCCAATCGAACCACTCAAATCGAACCATTGCTGCGTGGTTCCAACCACTAACCAAATCGAACCACTCCTGCGTGGTTCGAACCACCAACCAAATCGAACCACTCAAATCGAACCACTCCTGCGTTGTTCCAACTATCAACCAAATCGAACCACCCCTACGTGGTTCGCACCACTCAAATCGAACCACCCCTACGTGGTTCGCACCACTCAAATCGAACCACTCCTGCGTGGTTCCAACCAATAACCAAATCGAACCACTCCTGCGTGGTTCCAACCACCAACCAAATCGAACCACTCAAATCGAACCATTGCTGCGTGGTTCGAACCACTGACCAAATCGAACCACTCAATCGAAATGTAATTAGCAGGACAAGGTAAGAATGAAATGTTAAATATCCCAACAGAACAAGGCATCATTCGTGGCGTTCGACACGTTCCAGAGAAAAAACAGAACAACAATAACACCATCACAGTCTATCGCGGTCGCGATTTTTTCACCAACCGACCAAGTTCCAAGTCTCGATCTTGCGTCTTTCGCTTCTTCGCCTCCTTTCTGGTTAGGTGCTTTTTGATTTTCATCCGAGCCGCTTTCGCCGGATTCAGAATCGGCTGGATCATGAAAAAAGGGAGATACTTGTGATACAATCTATCAAGTGGCTAAAAAAAAAGAGCCTCACCTCAACGGCTTGCTGCCGTTTCCGTTCGGCTCGTTTCTTCGAAAACTGCAGTATCACAGTCCGCATGGCGTCTGCGTAGATTTCTCTCCCGACGTGAGCCTCCACGGCACCGGTCACCTCTTCTGTCAAACGTTTTAATTCACCATCTGGTAACGCAAAACAGCAGAAAACTTAATTAAGGAATTGAACAAAGCATTGTTTTAAGCGATGCGACGGGCAGACAATACCGTTTTGCGCAGACGGCTCGTTGGTGCATCGATACAAGACTTGCAGAACGCTGGGAAGAAACTGAAGGAATGCCTCGCGGTCGAAGGCCGCACAAAGGCAGTGAATCCACTTCATAACTTGAAGTCTCTGAAAATGGAAGATAAAAAGCTTCGGCCTGTCAATCTGCCAGCCTGTCTGTCTGTCTGTCTGTCTGTCTGTCCGTCTGTCTGTCTGTCTGTCTGTCTGTTTGTCTGTTTGTCTGTCTGTCTGTCTACTTGTCTGTCTGTCTGTCTACCTGTTTGCCTGTCTGTCTGCCTGCCTGTCGGTCTCTGTCTACGCTTACGTGTATGCACATGGGGGGTGTGTACGCGTGTACAATGCCATTCAGTTACGCCTCACCTTGGTAGTTCTTTTCGGCTCATGTACGGCCTCAAAAACAGCTTCTCTGCAGACCCCGCGGACCACAAATGGGGAATTAATCAGCCGATTCGCCGGCACTTGAACAGCACCGCCATTCTCCTCCTCCTCCTCCTCCTTTTTCACTTCATCCTCCTCCAGCTCATCCTCCTCCTTCTCGTCCACCACATCATCAGTCACCACACCCGGCGTATTAAGCAAACACGAAACCGCCTGCGCCACATATAAAACGCACTTGGACCACAGTTCGTAGTAGTCATCCCGGTCAGAGTATGATTTCAACTGATTAATCAGTGCACCCGCCAAAAGCGACAGCTTCTTGTGGGGATTCTCAGCCAGGAGGACATTCTCGGCCAGCCGTTGCGGAGGTTGCTGTTGGAAGACTCGCCAGTACACCTCCAGACTGCGAATGCGGACCCATTCGTGCTCGTGGAGCAGCAGATCACGGACGCCATCAAAGATGAACTTCAATTTCTTCACCGCAGTCTCCACGGTCCAGATGTCGCTACCGCAGTGATCGATGATGTTGGCGAGTAGGCTCAAAGCATTAATGAGGAGGTGATCGTAATCGAGCATGGCCGATTCAGAAGTCAGGAATTCGGTCACCCGGATGACTTTACCCAGCGCGGTCAGAATGAGTTTGAGTCTCGGAATAAGCTTCACTTTTTCCACCTGAAAGTGCAAGATGAGATGAGAACCAAAGGGCAAAAGCCAGACATGCAGACAGACACACAGACAAATCAACAGACAGGCAGACAGACAGGCCGCCAGACAGACAAACAGGCAGCCAGAAAGCCAGAGAGACAAACAGGCAGGCAGGTAGACAGCCAGGCAGCCAGACAAACAGGCAGGCAGGCAGAAAGCCAGAGAGACAAACAGGCAGGCAGACAGGCAGGTAGACAGGCAGATAGGCAGACAAACTCACCTGAGCAAAAAGAGTGGCGGTCTGGAAACCGATTCGCTTCACTGCTATATCTTCATCCAGCAGCCACCGTTGGGTCCACTTGAAAATCTGCTCCATCAATTCCGAACCGACCGCTTTCCCCAAAATGCCGCTGATCGACTCCGCGGCCTTATGACGGACACCGGAGCTCTCGTCGCTCAGACGCGCAGCAAAGAGTTGAAAAAACGGCAGGGCATTGTCTTCGTTAAAGCCGGCGCCCATTCTGCCAGCGCCGAGAAGGTCGGACAGCATGGTGACGCAGACGAGCCGGCCGTGCTCCAAGGAATACTCCAAATTATCCTTGTAAAGCTCGGTGAACTCCCTGACTTTGATCTTCTTGGGGTTGTAGGTGGTCATGAAGAGGTACACCAGATGGCGCGACTGCTGGCGGACATTTTCTTCCTCGCCCTGGATGGAGGTCTTAGCCAGGTTCAGCATGATTTCACGAAGCTCCGGTGTTAGGAGATGCCTCGAAAGAATAGCCTAAAGAGGAAAACAAAGACGTTACCAGAAAAGACTATTTTCAGATCCAACTCACACACCGTTTTAACAATCAGGCAACACCAGATAAACGCGCGACTATTTCTTTTGATATCCGTCTGCTACCCTTGATTCTTCATTTAATTACTCGTAGTATTTTATGGCTAAAAATTAATTAAATTGCTTTCGTTCTACAAGGTACGCGCTTGATTGATCGATTGAGGTGTTTCTATGCAAACCGCCAATAAATCAGTGCTCCGCGGATGAACAAACGATGCTGCAAACCTCAACGGTTGATTGATTGATTACGCCAGCCGTTGATTGATTACGCCAGCCGTTGATTGATTGATAATGCCAACGGTTGATTGATTGATTGATAACGTCAACGGTTGATTGATTGATAACGTCAAAGGTTGATTGATTGATTGATAACGCCAGCCGTTGATTGATTGATAACGCCAACGGTTGATTGGTTGATAACGCCAGCGGTCGATTGATTGACAACGTCAACGGTTGATTGATTGATTGATAACAACAACTACCTTCAGCAGATTAAAAGCCAAAATCTGCTTAGTCCCTTCGCGCAGATCACTCTCCGCATACGTCAGCAGCACCTTCAGATGCTTATCGGAAATCTTGCCCGCAGTCGCGTCGCGCACCGTCGAGCTCAGCGCCTTGTACACAGCGTTGACAAACTCAGCGTTCTCACTGACCGCCGCGCCCGGTCCGGAGTAGTTCTTCAGATGGACAAACAGCGTCTTGACCACGCCCTCCATGGCCGCGTCCAACGACGGCAGTTTAAACTTCAACATCCAAATCAAGCACCGCAAGGCGGTCGTCTTCACCGACATGTGCCGGGACGTGAGGCAGTGCACCACCACCGGCACGAACGGGTCCAGCATGTCCGTGTGCTCGAGGTTGTCGGTCTGCAGGCGGCTGTTTTTGAAGCACGACAGGAGAATCTGCAGTCCAAAGTCCTGCACGAGGTAGTCGTTGGTCTTCCGGCTCGTCACTGCGGCTGGGCCGCCGCGACCGGGTTCCCGCGCAATGAGGAAGGAATCGGGCCGGTCCAGGTGAGAGGGCGCTGTTACGACTGCCTGTTTCTGTTTCGGGTCTGAAATTGAAATCGTTATCCAGTCAGACAAACACTTTAGTAGGCAGACAACTCGGCCGGAATATTTACTAGCCAGGCAGACAGTCGCATAAGCCGGCAAACAATTAACCAAGCTGATGAACAATCAGGTAGAATATTAGACATTCAAATGCCATATTCACTAACCAGTCAGACAATCAATCCAACAGACAAATAGTTATGCAGACAGACAGTAAATCAGAAAATTAGACAGACTACAGACAGTGATCACTACCTAGTCAGGCAGGCATTTAAGTCAGCAATCAATTGAGTGTACAGAAAATTACGCCGAATGCTAGATATTCCCTAACCAGTCAGACAAAATCCAACCGGAAGATCATGACGCACACAGGCAACTAGATAGACAATTAGAAATACAACAGTATAGCATGCACTAACCAATCAGGCAGGAACTTCCAACCATAAGTCAGCAAACAATTAAGCAGAGACCCAATCAGGCAAAAGGTTAGAAAGTCAAAATGCCATATTCACAAACCAATCAGACAATCAATCAATGCGACAGGCAGATCATTATGCAGACAGACCATACCCAAAGCAGAACCTTAAGACAGACATGTAGCATTCGCTAACCGGTTTCGCAGACAATTCAACAGGCGCACAGTTAAACAAGAGCATTGAGAGACAAATTCGCTAATCAGCAGGCAGACAATTCAGCAGGCAGACAATTCAGCAGGCAGACACAATTCAACAGGCAGACAATTCAGCAGGCAGACAATTCAGCAGGCAGACACAATTCAGCAGGCAGACAATTCAACAGGCAGATAATTCAGCAGGCAGACAGTTCAGCAGCCAGACACAATTCAGCAGGCAGACAATTAAGCTTAAGCAGTAGCAACATCACCGAATAACCAAATTAACATCAACTTTACCTCCAAAAAGGCCGGTCGAGTGATCGTACAAGGCATAGGCAAACAACAACAAGTCCTTCTCCGACAGCTGATCGTTTCTCAGCAAGCCCGTCAGAATCTGCCGGAAGGCCTTCTCCAACTTGACCGCCACCTTATGCGACTGCGTCTCCTCCGCCTTCTCCTTCAGCGGCTTAATGAGCTTCACCAGCACCCCCGGTGAGGCAAACTTAGCCAAAATGGCGTACGTGTCGTAGGACTTGATGTTCCTCGCTTCGGCAATCTTCCTAGTCAGCTCGTTGACCTCCTTCTCCTCCGCCAGCTCCCCGAACATCTCCTCGTGGCAAATCAACACCATCTCCCCGACGCAGCGATCCAAATCGCCGGCCTTCACCACCGGAAGCAGCTTGGACAGGATGGTGTGGACGCAGTGCACAAGGACGTGAATCTGGTAACCGCGCTTGAGCACACCGCGCAGCTCCTTGATCAGGGTGACCAGATAGGACGGACCGAGGGACAGCATGATCTCGGAGAGGGTGTCACGAGTGGATTGGCGCACGCTGAGAAGGCGCGATTTCAGCATGCGAGCAATCTTGAGAAAGACCCCGGGAATCTGCCGACGCAGAATTTGGACGGGGAGTTTCTGGAGGAGCTTCACGATGGCCAAGGCAACCGGGGCGCGGAGGATTTCTTCCTTCTCCGCGGCGTGGACGTTGGCGGTCAGTTTGTGGCTGTTGTCGCTTTCCGACTACGAAAGAAAAAGTCGGTTGCTTTTAAATTTGATTAATTCCAAATGTTTTCTGTTTGAATGTTGGTCAAGTCAAATTCCATTCACTTCAAAGGAGTTCACATCAAAACAGGATCGTTTTCACCTAAAAAAGGTTTCATTTCGCTTCCGAATTGCGAAGTCATGGCTTGTCTGTCTGCCTTGCTGTCTGTCTGTCTGTCTGTCTGTCTGTCTGTCTGCGTTGCTGTCTGTCTGTCTGTCTGTCTGTCTGTCTCTCTTGTCTGCGTCGGTCGCACATTTGGCTGTCTTCATAGCAATTGGCGTGTATTATCAAGAAAATCTAGCTTTGATCAGACAGTAAAACAGGTTACCTTATCCGTGATCAACTTCGACAGTCCAGGAATCATAAACAACGTCAAGGAGCGATAAATCTTCTCTGCTCTCGCAGGCGCCGTCTGATCAATCGCCGGGCCACCCACAGCCGGCACTGCAGCCGGTGCTTCATCCACCTCCATATCCTCCTCTCCCTCCTTCACTTCCTCGACCATCTCCCCCAAGGCGGGATCAGACTCGCTCTTCCCAGCCGGTGCCTTCTGCAAGCGGGCATTCTTCACATCCACCCCAGACAGGTCAAAATGGAAGGCATCCACAATGGCCACCACCACGCGAATCAGTTGCTTCGAGTAGACCGGTTTTCGCGTCATCAGACTGAGAAAGTGCTTCAAAAGCGGTTCGTACTTCGGCCAGGTCAACTGCGACGCCACCGCCTGAACAAGCTCGATGACGGCGTTGATGACGCCTTGATATTTATCCCCAACGTACTGATCATTACAAAGGTGCGCCGTGGCGAACGGCAGAAAGTACTGCAGGACCGTGGAGACAGGGATGGTTCCGTCAGCACACCACTTGGCCAGGTCGTGGAGGGCGCCACCGACGCGATGCTTCTGCATGTGGCGGAGATTCTCAAAGACGTCCAGATCGACGTTGTAGCATCTGCAACGAGCCCGACCTTGCGTGTCGTCCTAGAAATGAGAGATTCCTCAGTCAGTCACATCCCCCGACACTCAAACACACACGTCGGAAAACAGAAGTGCAGACAGACAAAAGGGCAGGACCAGATGGCACATTCCCAGACAATTCCCAGACAATCAATAAAAAACCTTCCCCAGACAACGAACCCAGAGCCAGGCGGTCCAAACAAGCGAATTCACCTGTAAATGTGCCGCTTCGTCGGGCAAGATCCCTTCCCCGTTACAGTAGCGGCACCTCTCCGCATTCACCGCCTTCCTGTTGGCCGGGTAGTGCAGAAAGACGAGCTCCCGGAACAGCGCATGCGTCCGATAGAAGTCCACAATCTCTCCCAGCACCGCCACGTAGACAATCCGCACAGCATCGAGGGTGCTCTTCAGCCCCTGCTTCACCAGCGGCGTCAGACGTGCCAACACCAGTCCACTGTCGGATGTGCCGGAGAACCGTCGGATCACCGCAATCATATTGATCAGAGCCATGTCCCGCATGGAACCGGACAAAATATCGGTCGCCTAAAAGTAGGGGACCAATTCAATAACACCACCACCGGGTCAAACGGTGGGAAAGGTAATCACAGCAACGCACATTCCGAATGTCATAGTCAGCCAAGTGAAGAATCGCCAGGGCAAAGTTGACGGATCCCTCACCGGCGTCGGATTTGGCTATCTTCTCCGAAGCGACTTTATAGGCTGTTCCTCGCCGGTCATAGTCCGGCTCCTCAACGTACTTAGGGTTCCACGACAGAATCTGCAGTGTCAAAAGACACCGTCAAGCGACGTCCACCGTTCACTCAGTTCATTCCGTCAAGGCACACTTACAGAAGCGACCGTTTCAGCCAGGCTTTTCATGTCGTCAGTCGCTACGCGATCAGCCAGGACCTACAGAATAATCTTTTGGGTAAGGTTCAGCTGGCGGAAAAATTTGCTACGGTTCGCCACTCGTTGATTGATTTGGTATAGTACGGACAAAGCTTGATTGATTTAATGCCACAAGGCATGCCTAACATTGCAGGTTGGCGAATGAACGATCGATCGATTGATTGACTAACATGAACACTGAATAAGCGAGAGGTCGATTGATTGATTGACTAACATGAACAACGATCGGGGAGAGGTCGATCGATTGATTGACTAACGTGAACACTGAATAAGCGAGAGGTCGATTGATTGATTGATCAAACTGAAACATTGCACTTGACTGGCCACAATATCAATCAAGCAGACCAAATGTATTAACTGGAACACCACAACAACGTCGGCTTACCTGAAACACTTCGGCAATCGTAGCACGCGCTTCCCTAGGAAAATCCTTGGACAGCAAAGCCGCCAGTGCTCGGACCTTGCCGTTGAGTGCCTCCAGAGGAACGCGAACGACCAAATTCCTCACAACCTCCAGAAGGCCTCTCAAATCGCTTTGCTTTCGGATATCACTCGTTTCCAGCAGCGGCAAAAGAAGGTCCAACAGCGCAACGGAGTCCGCAGAGTCGAGAGAGGGACCGCTGATCCCGGAGGCGATCCGCAGCTCGCTCTCCGTCAGCGGACTGTGCTTTCGTTTCTTCCGCGCCAGATAAGCGGACAGCTTCTCGTGGAGATACTTCAGAATCACGCCGGTGAACGGTCCCAAAACCTTCTCCCCTAAACGGACAGCACCATCAGTCACACAGCCTGTTTACAGAACGCCTGTGTCAAAACTGTAAGGAAATTCTGCCGTACTTTTCTCCGGCGTCCAATAGACAGTGGCCACCGGCATGTCAGTCTCCTCGACCAGCATCTGCGGGTTCACGAGATGGTCCACCACTTCGACGGCTAGCTTGATACTCAGCTGGTTTGAGTTGAATTCCGGATTGAGAACAGCAATTATCACCGCGAGAGGGGAGCGAGTTGGATCGGAAGACGTCACAGCCAGGAGGTCGTGGTACGCGGAATGCTGACTCCAGGTGAGGATGAGACGCATCAACGGTGTCACGGCAAACGGTCCGTCTCGAATCACGCTCTCCAGCTGCAAATAAAAATCACGACTGAACAGTCAGCAGGTGGCGCCTCAGAAGCTTCTTAAACAGCCAGCAGGTGGCGCCTTAGACAGGTGCGACAGCCGGACCATTTGACTGTTCTCCAGCCCAAAAAGCTCCCAGACGAACGAACCTCAGGCCAAACAGCAACATCAAAAAGAATCTTCTTTTCCACTTCAGACAGGGTGGTGATTGGGAAGACCGAGCAGAGCTTCGCCAGGCACTTGAAGCATTCTTTGCGGAGCTTCTTCAGCAAACCCGTTCCGGTAGCCGCGTGATTCTCTTCCGTTTCCTCCTCCTCCATCTCTTCATCCGCGGCAGGGCAGTTGACAATACGTCGTTCACCGCCGACCACCGCGAGAATGCTGACGACGGTGCGGAAGACAATGTGCACACTGTGATCAGCGCCGGTCCGGAGCTCGTCCAGGATGACCAACAACGTCTGCAAGACTCTGAAATCATCAACAAAATTCACAGTGCCTATGCTTTTGCTAAGTGGCTCCAAAGTGCTCCGCATACCCGTCGGCAAGTTTCAAGTTCATAGTCGGAAGCTTTGCATTGGTCAAAATCCCGTCGATTGTCTCCTCGAAAGAACCTAGTAGCAAGAGGCACACAATTCAACGGTGCAAAAACCTTCCAGGATGTATTCGTCGAACGACAGGCCATAGACAATCAATGAAACAGATCAATCACAAATCAATCGATCAATCAATGAAACAGATCAATCACAAATCAATCGATCAACCAATGGATATAATCAATCCCAAATCAATCAATCAACCCACAATGGATACAATCAATGTCAAATCAATCAACCAACCAATAGATACAATACATGGATACAGTCAATGGATACACCGGACCATGGGATCCAGAGTCACAACTGGCGTCCTCCAGTACGCCAGCAAAAATTACACTTTTCGTAGCTCCACACGCACCTTCTAATACGACATTGCAAGGCTTCAACGCCAAGTCCAGAAACACTTTAAACTCCTCCGGTCGGCAGTTAGCCAGACTCCTCACAATGGCTTCCTTCCGACCTCGAGGAGCGGCCTTTTCCGTGTTCCGGCTTTTATTCTTCGCCTGCATCCGCCCGAACAGAATTCTAACGACAAAATTAAGCCACGTGGTAACTTATTGCCGATCGTTACTCCTCAACGAGACCGCGACTACCGGTACTTCTACATTTCCACACCTGATGATCATAGGCACAAGCTGCGGTCGGTGGCACTCTTGAATGGCCGGAGTTGCAGCGCCAAACTCAATCTCCGCGAGGGTATTCCACATCTCCGCCTCATCCAACAGTTTCATCAGCTGCTCCTCGTACGGCCTGATATATTCAAGTTTGTAGTTGAAGAGTAGCTTCAGGACGGCGGTCTGGACCTTAGCTGTTCGGTACGTCAGCAGCTGCGAGAAACAACCATTAAATCAAACTAACACGCATCAATCAATCAATCAAGCATATAGCGAAATCAAACCGACAGGCCTTAATCAATCAATCAATCAATCAAGCGTACAGCGAAATCAAACTAACACGCATCAATCAATCAATCAAGCATATAGACAGTATGCTAGCAGGACTTACGTCAAAGAGATATCCACGAACCGCCGGATCCTGGTGGAGTGCTGCGGGATTGTGCAGCTTCGACAGCAGTTCCAGCATAGCACAAACCGTGTCCTCCGCTTCCGCCCGCGACTTCTTCGTACTCTTCAGTGCACCCTCCTCCACCGGAACCTGGTCCCCCATTTCGTTCTGCGCAGAGCCCAGCAAAGTAGCAGGCAGGAATTCGTTCCTAAACGAAAACCAAACAACCATTCACCTCAAAGGATCCCATTCTAACTAACGAGAGAGCTATCTTAAGCGACTTACCGCATGAACCGCTGGAACAACTCGGAGAATATGCGATTCCTCACTGTGTCGCCACCGACAATCTCCCCGAACGTCTGCCACAGGTGGATGCGATACTTGTGCGCGTTCAGTGGATTCGAATCCGACCGCGACAAGTCGTCGTGCTGCGAATCGAGAAGTGCGCCCAGCCTCCCGTTAGTCGCTTCAGCGGCTGCACCGACGCCGGCGACCTCCGCTTCCTTCGAGACCAGCCGCAGTTCCGCTTCCACCTGCGACCAAACTTCTTCCTTCCCCAAGACCGGTCGGTACGTCGCAATCAACTGCTTAATCTCCTTCCACAGCAAGCTGAAGCCGATTTTCAGGCAACCAAAGAGGTAGAGCAGAGGGACACTCGGGTCGGTCTGCAGTCGATCGAGCTGGCTGTGGTCCAGCATTCGAAGGAAGCGAAGCTTTTCGCGGTAATCCTGTACCGACGGCTCGACCAACTCCGCCAACAAGCAGACTTGAAACACCGATTCGCTTTCGGCGCTTCGTTGGCTGGGAAGGTTACAGCGGTCCAAGATGCGAAGTGTTGTCCGCCGCACAGCATGAGACTGGTTTCGCAGGTTCAGCAGAAGGGCCTCCGTGACATCCGGTGGAAGTGTCAATTTTTCGCTCTCATTTGTTAATGCAACTTCCAATGTGCTAAGCAGATTGACGTCCGTCGCAGATTGCCTGAAAAAATGATGCTATGTCCGACTGGTCAGGCAATTTAGCTCGCGTATAACAATTTTGGCGTCAGTTACGGCTTGTCTGTCTGTCTGTCTGTCTGTCTGTCTGTTTGTCTGTCTGTCTGTCTGTTTGTCTGTCTGTCTGTCTGCCTGCCTGTTTGTCACTCTGCCTGCCTGTCTGTCACCTGCAAGTTTAGCTACTCGTTTCAGACTAACCTCAAACACGGCACCAGTGAATTGACCAGCCGACCACATTCGAGTGAAGAGCACTTAAGTGCAGTCAACGACACAGCAGAAGCATGGAGCACTTGAGCGAGAATTCTTCTTAGCCTGAAACAAACAACTCATTAAGGAAAGACCAGTCGTCTTCATTGAGGATAATACAAATATATAGTCTACCTCGCCTCGACATCTATGTTCTGCATTGCTTCAGCAGCCCGATTCAATGAGGAAGATATGCTGGACATAACGGCGGGAGAAACCTTTGGACTAAAGAAAAAGGCCTTATAGCTGCCATAAAACGTATCACAAAGTTCAGCCACCAAGTTCAGCCGCCAAGTTCACCAAGTTCAGCCACCAAGTTCACCAAGTTCACCAAGTTCAGCCGGAACAAAATAATACTTACCGTATGTGCGGAGCAAGAACCGCCAATGACCAGGCATACAGCCAGCTGTCATGCGTAGATAAATTGACAAGAGCCGCCTCATCGCCAATGCGCCGAAGGAATAGATCGACCAAATCTGAATCCAGTCCAGTAAACTCAAGCCGAAGTGGATTCCAAGAGGAAATATCAGCCGAGCTAAACTGCTCCGGGTCTTTGTAGAGCAGCACCGAGATCAATCCGACAAGAACGCTCTCAATGTCAGTCTGATATTGGCCTATGCAGAAGGTAAGGAGCGACGGCAGCACCTCGGTTTGATACTGCGGCAATTCGAGCAGCGTCCTTGCAAACTGAAACTTTGAATCGGCAGTCATTCCAGACGCGAATACCTGCAACAAAGAGGAGAACATTAGAGACGACGAGGATACATACGTGAAAAATAACGAACAGAGTGACAAACACGTGCATGTAGACGAAGATAAAGCCGGACAGACAGATAGAAACACACAAACCGACTAACAGACAGACGGACTGACTGACAGACAGACTGACTGACAGACAGACACACAGACAGACACACAGACAGACAGACAGACAGACAG
>LRSR01010938.1:0-11488 GCA_001579985.1 Hypsibius dujardini | reverse complement strand
ACAGACAGACAGACAGATAGACAGACATATACAATGGCAGACATACATCAGGTTTTCGTCTCCCAGAAATCAGGCGCTTCGATTCCCCCGCTGATTCAGTCAGCTGCTTCCTTTTGTTGGAGCCCTCGATCCAGTAAAACTTTTCCCGTTCGTAGGAGGCGTAAACGAGACCGGGTTCGAAATTGTCTGGGAGTTCTCCATTGAGAGGTATCGCGGAGTCCTCTAGTGCGGTTGACGGGCCCGGCACGTGAATTGGTTCCGATTCGGCTGTCTGACTCTTCGGAAAACTTAGTTCAGTTTCACAATCCACGGCTTCGTTATTGCTGTCTGTGCCGGTTGCCGGCGTCAGTTTCGGGCTGTAGATCAGAGGAGGCCAGTTAATGGGGTCCTGGACAGTGGAGCCGATGCCTGTCTGCCGCTGGATCTGCCGCCGAAGATCGAGGACCTGGCAGAAAGTGTTAAGACGATACATCACACTGGGTAAGACGAGGCACTTGCTGTAGAGGCTGGCGGGAAAGGGGAACAATTGACAGAGTTCGGGCACGAGCATGAGGCTCTTGTCGCGTTGGATAGTAAGCTTGGAGGTTTTCGAAGCGGCATCCTCTTTGTAGATTGGACGACGAAGAAGATTCATCCTGAAAAGATTGAATAACGGACTTATTTACTGAAAAAACCAAACAAGTAGACAGAGAGATAAACATGTATCCAGAAGCAGACCGATAGGCAAGCAGACAAAAAAAGGCAAAACACAAAGGCAAGCAAATAAGCAGCCAGCCAGCTAAATAGCTAGGCAAGCAGGCAGACAGACAAACAGACAGAGAGACAGAGAGACAGACAGACAGACAGAGAGACAGAGAGACAGACAGACAGACAGAGAGACAGACAGAGAGACAGACAGACAGACAGACAGACACATAAACTCACTCTCGACTGCAGTATTTGGTTGTCAGCATCGGTTGATGGAGCTGCTGGATCTCAATTCCGTACTTCCTCTCGAAATACTCGGCAAACGAGGAGAACTCATCAATAGGGCTTGGAGTGCTGGGTGTGAAATCTTCCCGAACGTTCAACACGAAGAACCGGTCGTCATCGGTCTTATACCACCGCGTCACCACCCCGTCACGATATCGGTCCGGCGTGATTTTCATGCGTTTTCTTGCTTCATCCGGTTGAGACACGACGGAGTACTGCGAAGGCTCCTTCACTCTAGCCATCACATCCCAGTCGATATCCCAGCTCGATTGTTCACTGAAACAAGTTACAGTTAAGCATCTAAGAAGAAACCGAGCAGGCTAGAAGACGCAACAGTGACGTGGTCGATAGATAAAAACATCACGGAGCAGGAAGACATAACGAACACTCAACGAGTCAAGAAGACAAAACAGAGGTAAGGCACTAAATCAACTGATCAACAGGCAACAAAAAGGCAAGCCGACAGACAGAAACTAAATCCAACAGACAGGGACAAGCAAACTACGAAATAGATAGACAGGCAAACAAACAGATAGACCGAGAGAGGACGATAAAGAGATACAGACAGGCAGACAAAAAGAGAAAGATGAACAGATGCAGACGTAAAGACACACAAGCATGCAGATGGACAAGAAAGCAGACAGACAAACAAACAGACAGCGTGTCAAACAGTCAAACAGTCAGTCAAACAGATAGACAGACAGACAGACAAACAGAAAGACAGACAGACAGACAGACAGACAGACAGACAGACAGACAGACAGAAAGACAGACAGTAGATAGACAGTCAGATAAACAGACAGACAGACAGACGGACAAATAAAGAGATAGACAATGAGATCCACCAACCTGCTGCGAGTCAATGGTACCGTATAAATCGCGCCATCCGCTACGTCTGGTTTGAAGGACAACGCGATTGCTTCCGAAAATCGAATCACTTGCTCGTACACATTCGTGTGAAACGTCTGGACGTCGTCCAGTTGCTGCTCAGTAAGAAATGTGTCGCTATTCACCAAGGTCAGAGCGACGCGGTACTCGGCCTTGTAGATGAACACGTCAAACGGCGGCAGAGCGGGAATGCAAGTACGAGACAGCAATCCGATGGCGCGAGACTGGTCGGCAATAAATCGCGCTGCCGGCTCGTCCTGGAAGCTCCGGATGAAGGTGGTGGTGATGGTATAAAGGAAGAGCGGTTCATTTGAAACCGGTCGACAGTTTGATAAAAGCGCAGCGCTCTGTAAAAAATTGTCTGTTAAAAATTGTAAAGCTCAAATTGTCTTGATAGGAAACTACACAAAAGTGTTCCTCTTTTAAAATTACAAGAATATCTTCCAAGTTTCTGTACAAACACATCTACCACACGCACATTTTACTTGTTAGATGCACGAATTTACAGCTGCGAAAAAAACACAAGAACTGCTTCTAAGTGGTGTAACTGAGCGCTCACCTGCTTTGGATAATATTGACGACGCTTCTTCGTGCCGGGAATTGAGCCGCCCTCTTCCCCGGTTTCCCGTTGGAAGTCCAAGCCCAGAATCTTTTTCATGTCTCGGAGTTGTTCCTGGGCATTCGGCAAGAGATTGTCGTTCAACTCGCCCAACTGGTGAAGCAGACGAATACATTCCAGTGCGGCTGCTTGCTTGGCCAGCTTTTGCGTCGGCATCGGTCGTGAACCCTATTACAGAATAGAGTGCTTTATGTGTCAGATCTTCAACGAAAGCGCTAGGATAGAACATTACGTAGAGGGGACTTACAGTGACTGGCCGCTTGATGGCCGAACTTAGGGACATGTAGATACGGTAGACATACTGTCCTGGCTGTGTGTCAAGGAACTGGCCTCGAATGACGTTGGAACTGCTGCGGTCGTCCATGAGGGTGTTGGTGTACCTGAATGTACAACATTATATAGCTGTGTCTGTGTCTGCCCCACCCGCCTGCCTGTCTGCCTGCCTGGCTGTCTGCCTGTCTGTCTGTCTGTCTGTCTGTCTGTCTGTCTGTCTGTCTGTTGCCGTACCGTTGCAGAAAGGAAAGCGCAGAGCTGAGAGTCACGGACGCCTTGCATCCAGGCGGCGAGTAGCTGTCACTGGGTTTGTCTTGAAAGTGCATCTCCTGATCAGCCATGGCCGGCAAGTTTCGCTCGACACAAGTCCGCCGAATGATCTCATCCATCCCGGCAAATGCGTCCAAGTCCTTCCTCACCTTCGCACTATCCTCTTCGGGCGCCAAGACGATATACTTGGAGTTCTCAGCCCGAGCGCGAGCCCGCGACTGAAGATGGGAGCAATAATGCGGCGGCTTATCAAATCTGTAACAGAAATTCAATAGATTTTATTTGGATGGAAACGAAATTCACTATAACAATCTATACACAAAAACATTGGAAAAAATGCACATAAATAATAAATTCGTACCGAATGATGAGATTGCAGTGAGGCACATCCAAGCCCTCTTCCACCACATTAGTGGAAAGCAGTAAATTGATCTCGCCTCGTCGGAATTTCTCCAGAGTCGCACACGACTGCTTGTACGATAAATTAACCCGGTAAGGAATCGGGGCTGAAAAAAAGAATTCAATTCGCCTTATCAGCCAGATGGAGGAGCCTCTTATGAAGTGGACTTTTTACATTCGCTGCCGTCCGGCGTTAATTGACCGACCAAGTGGCCGCTTTTGAGGAAGCGGAATTCGCCGTTCGGTTTGGCCGTAACGAATTCGAAGAACTTATGCAGCGCCCAGGCGTCGAATCGCGCAGCGACAAAGATAATGCAGCGCAAGCCGGCCAGGGGACCTGACAAAGGAGAGAGAGAGCAGAAAACAAATTACAGCAGACACATAGATCAGCAGACAAACAAGTAGACAGGCATAAGACAAATTAACTGATCAAAAATCAATCCAGACAGACATTCAGGTAGTGAGATCATCAGAGCGACATTTAGATTATCAGACAGAGAGACAAATAGGCAGACAGACACCCCGACAGAGAGACCAGCAGACAAACAGACAGACAAGCCGACAGGCAGACAGACATGCAGGCAGACAGTTAGACATGCAGACAGGTAGGCAGACAGACATGCAGGCAGACAGTTAGACACGCAGGCAGGTAGACAGACAAGAACAAACGAGCAGGCAGAAACAGGCGTAGAGGTAGATTGATGGAAAAGAGGGTTTCCTCGATTTACTTGTGTCTCCACTCTCCGGTTTATTCTGACGCAGCACATCCATCAGTTTGCGGATCTTCGGCGATGATAGCCTCAAAACCCCCTCTACATCGCCGGCATTGATCTTATGCACTTTGTAATGAATTTCCAGTAGAGTGCCGAACATGTGGACTTGTGAGATAGCTCCGAGAATGGGAGTGGTCATCTCCTTGTGGAAGCAGCCATGCTTCAGCATCAGCTCCATGTCCTTCTTCACCATGCACGCAGTCTATCGAAACAAAAAGAGCAATTACGAATTGTATTAGCGTGAAATCTTGGATTTGATGGCTGGCGCAAAAAGTATGAGGTGAAGTCAGCAAATCGGCTCTCTAATCTTATCTTTAATAGCGAGGGCTTGATTGCCTGATTTTCTATGCAATCTCTTAGTACACTATAGAACTTTTGAAAATCAAGCAAACAAGGACCTGCCATCAAAGAGAAGCCAATGAGTGAACCGATTTAATGACGATTTTGAGGGTGAGCCGATTTGCTGACTTCACCTCATACCTGATAAGCGCACCACGGCCCGAGAACACGCAGACTACGCTTCATATTGCTCAGCGCAGACGTGACAGTGGTGAGGGATTTTGTGATGGTCAAGCGAAATCGATCGTCAGTGGGTGCCACATGTGACAGATTGAGGTTGTCTTTCTTCGCACCCTCTTCAAGCTGGGCAATGTAGTTTTTGGCGGCATTCATCCATGTAATAGTTTCGTCAAGGCCTTCGACTGCTTCCCTCTCCTCCTCGTCCGGCTGGGTATCCTTCAGAAAACATGAACATTTCAGATGTAGAACACAGTTAACCTGGCTGCCTATACACTACCTGCCTGCCTGCGTCTGCCAATACGTCTAATTGTCTGTCTGTTTATCTGCCTTCCTAACTATCTATCTAGCTGTCTATCTAGCTGTCTATCTGTCTGCCTATCTGTCTGTCTGTCTGTCTGTCTGTCTGTCTGTCTGTCAGCCTGCCTATCACTCTGCCTGTCTGCCTGTTTGTTTGCCTCTGTCTGTCTCAATGTCTTGTCTGTCTGTCCGTCTGTATATCTGTCTGCCTGTCTCCGCCAGTAACTGTACGGCACGACATACATACTTTAAAGACATCTAACGACACAGTGGGCAACGCCTCATGCTTCTTCATCGATTCGTCGATAGACGTGCACACCTTCGCGCCCAGACAGTTCTCCAGATCCTTGATGAGACACTCCATCTCTTCCGCACCGTTTCCGATCTTACAGTTGATCACCGAAGCGGTCAAGCCCAGCAAACGTGGTCGATCCCATTCGGTACGTGTCTGGATACATCGCCGGATTTCGCGGTAGGAATGGTCTCCGACGGCGTGGTGACACTCATCGAAAATTAGCAAATTGATTCTGGCGACGTCTGAACAAAAAGCGCCACGTGATTCGAGAGACTTTGTTTCAACATGTTTATATATCTATCTGTCTGTACGTCTGTCTATCTGCCTGCCTGTCTGCATGTCTGTCTGTCTGTCTGTCTGTCTGTCTGTCTGTCTATCTCTCTGCCCGTTTGTCTGTTTGTCTTTCTGTCTGCCTGTCTACTTGACCATTCAATCCTTTTCTGCTTGCCTATTTATCTCCCTATTTGCCTGTTTGTCTGTTTGTCTGTCCAAGCTCACCGATTAAGTCATGGTGCAATATGTCTTTCAGAATATCATGGACCATGACGAGAATACGAGTTTCCTCCAGCTCAGCGTCCCAATCTTCCTTGGTCCAGGCCGCCGTAACGGCATCATCCTTGACCCCTTCCTTCGCGGAGACCACAGAACCGCTTCCGTGGTAGCCTTTCACCTTGCAGGGCATCCACTTTTGAATGTACTTTGTCTGTTGCTCCACCAACGGCACTAGGGGCGAAACAAAGGAATGAGAAAGATCTTCTGATGCAGCCAGCAATTAGGTGGCAAAACACGTACTGTATCCTCCCGGCCTCAAGGGACAGTTTTATGCCCTAGGGTGTGCATTCCGCCCGAGTCTGCTTTTTAAATTTAAACGTGTGCTCTTCTGTATGTGCACTGTGTGCATGTGTATGTGCCCTGTGTGCATGTGTATGTGCCCTGTGTGCATGTGTATGTGCCCTGTGTGCATCTGTATGTGCACTGTGTGCATTTGTATGTGCACTGTGTGCATCTGTATGTGCACTGTGTGCATCTGTATGTGCACTGTGTGCATCTGTATGTGCACTGTGTGCAATGAGTATGTGCACTGTGTAGCAGTATAAACATGTGCGAGCGTGTGCGTGCGTGTGCGCCTCAATTTTAAACTGTGCGCGCGTGTATGTGTGGCACGGGGGCGGTGCTTAGATGTCCCTCCCTTGAGACGGGGAAGACACGTACCTGACGGTACAACCATAACAGTGCGTTTGCCTCCTTCGCTCCAAGCGGGCTCGATTTCATATTGGAGTCGCTTGATGACGCTGACCGCAACTTCATTTTTCCCCATACCTGAAAAGTAAAATTAAAACATAAAGACGTTAAAAATAATAAATGAATTGAAAAAAATTGCCGCAGTTGAAATAAAAAAAATAAATGTAATAACCTAAAATCATCAATAAAACTATAAACACTTAAAAAAAATTAAAAAATTAAGAAATGTTAAAATAATAAGTTATGATTTGACAACAAAAAACCAACAGTTGATTGATAACATATTGAACAGTTGATCAATACACCAATCAACTGCAGTGCCGCATGCTAAACGTTGAACCGGTCAGCGAACAGCAATCAACAATCAAGCAATTGACGATATGTTGTAAAAAATACCAGTTCCCAATGCGCAGATTATGTTCTCTCGCAGCGCTCGATCCACCATTTCATCCTGCAACACAAAAACATCTTCTAAAATAACCAACCATGATCTAGTGTACCTCTGAGAAAAGGCGCGGACGATTTCGAGTGCAGTTCTCTCAGTGCGGAGTGGAGAACCGGAACGGGGAAGAAGCCAGCCACTCAATCAATCCATCAATCAATCAATGGAACCAATGCATCACAAAATCAGCGCAACCAATCCATCAATCAACGCAACCAATGCATCAATCAATCAATGCAACCGATCCATCAATCAATCAACGCAACTAATCCATGACAAAATCAATGCAACCAATCCATCAATCAATCAACGCAACCAATGCATCAAAATCAACATTTCGTAATTCGTATGCTGCGCCGCATTCTTCAATATAATTTTGAAATTGAGTCACCATTTCTTTACCTGATAAGGCCGATTTTCCAAATTCGCATCGGACGCCGCATCCTTCCCCAACACGGCATTTTGTTCGTCCATTTTATCGTGGACGCTCCGCCGGCCAAGTGAATGTTGAAACAGCGTAATTCTGTGAAGCGTTTTCTCGGGTATGAATGCAATTATTTGTTAGATTCCAAAATAAAAACTAGTATTTGAACTAGCTGGCGAATTAAGTGTGAAGTAAGGAATGATGAAACGTTATTTACTCGACTCGGATGATAATGCGAAAACTGAGAATTAGCTTTGACGGCTCTGATCGATTGCTTGATTTGTTGTGCTTCGATGTGATGTGGCACAGACGGCTAACCAGATAATTCCAAATGTAATCATGTTTGGAACGCCACACGGAACAAAATGTTTTCAACTAATTTCGATTCTCTGTCGAAGTGCACGCGATGCAAAAATGTTTGAAGCAGTTTAACCCCGGCAAAATATTGGCATCGGGAGGCAGAAAATAGTGGGAAGACGCAGATCACAATAACACTAATTTCCAAGGGAGATTAAAAATGTCTGCCCTGCCTGTTTCTTCAGTCGTGAGATGTGCGCATGCGCGTGCACATGCGCGTGCGCGTGCACAAAACGTCACACGGCTTTCTCGCGAAACGGACGGTGAAATAACATCACAGATCAGCACAGCTTCAAAATCCTCGTTATTCCAAGTCTACGGCGTCGGTGTCCACAAGATCTTCCCCCGGCTGTGCTGGCCTCCGGTAATCGGGAATCCGTCCGAATCGTGCGAACGGCCACAACTGACACAGAATTAAGGACCAAATTCAACCACAAAACAGGAACAGATTCACTCCAGCACATTTACTAGTGGTTTGACATGGAACGTACCCGTAGGCAAAGTTTCGAGCGGATAAGGGCTTCCGGAACAGGGCCTACAAATTAAACAAACGAACTTAATGTTTACACTATCGCACATAAACTGAAGATACCTCATGAAGCAAAACCTACCGTATCTCCGTGAGTCGATGCTGTCTTGGGCGTTGTCGCCCTCTAGCCAGACGTACCCACGCGGCACCTACGACACATAGACAGATCGATGGGAAGAGAGACAGACGGGAGACGGACGGACAGACAGACAGACAGACAGACAGGCAGGCAGACAGACAGATAGATAGACAAATAGACAGACAGACAGACAGACAGACAGGCAGGCAGGCGGACAGATAGACAGATAGACATATAGACAGGCAGGCAGGCAGGCAGGCAGGCAGACAGACAGACAGACAGACAGACAGACAGACAGACAGACAGGCAGGCATCCAGACAGGCAGGCATCCAGACAGGCAGACGAATATCGGTCTACAAACCTTAACCACGTTGCGGTGTTCATCGTGGACCAAATCACCAGCCTTGCCGACTATCCGTTTGCAAATAAAGATGGTCGGGCTCACCGGCGATCTTGCTACCACCAAATCGCCTCTAGACAAAGTAGAAAGAACAGCTGAGCTAAGTGATTAATCGGAATTATTTGAACGTCGCGTGATACGCTTTCCTATAAGGAGCATAATTCAGTTGATTGAGCTATTGATAACTTGCCAATATCATTCAACGCTTAGTGACGCTAGCATAATCCGACTTTATAAAGAAACACCTCAATCAAAATTTTCAGTTTCACTAATCTTTTGTGACAGACATTAATCCACTAGGAGAGCAAACTCTGTTTAACGAGATCAATCATGTGAGTGATCGATTATTGATTGATTGTTGATTGTCCTACTGTGTCAGTCAACATTTTAATTGGTTGATTGATTGTTGATTGTCCTACTGAGTCAGTCAACATTTCAATTGGTTGATTGATTGTTGATTGTCCTACTGAGTCAGTCAACATTTCGATTGGTTGATTGATGAATTGACAAGTGCACCAAACCGTACCTTTTCAAAACGCGAAATCTCTGCGTGAAGTGTTCCGTTATCACAATATCGTGAGACTGTATTGTCGGCTCCATGGACGGTCCTATACACTACAAAGAATAATTTTGAAAGAAACATTGTTCAATCACGAAAATGAGGCGGAGTCGGAGCACGCACCACAAAAAAGTCCACCACATACGCGTTGACAAAGTACAAAATGCACCCGAACTTGAAGACCTGCCCGGCGAACCAGAAGGTCCTTCGCGGAATGCTGCGAAGAAAGCTCTCGGGTTTCGGACGCACCAGCTGGCGGTCGGAGGCGGTGCGTCGGACGGTGGTCAGGAGGAGAGGCGCACGACAGAAGGGATAGAAAAGTCCGCCGAAGTAAACGAAGAGACGGTTCATTCCGCTTCCGCAGTCGCTGAATTGAACTTGAGTGAAAATAAAACCGGACGGAATAATTAAACACACATTTGAATTTGATTGTCGTAGGGAAGAAAGACTGAAACTGAATCATCAAAAAATGTATCAGGGAATGAGGACGGCAAGCGGAGAAAATGGATTCAGTTAAAACAATCGCCATCGATTGATCAATTGATTGATGAGTTACAATAACTAATTTGCTTGCGAAGGTCTAATGAGAATTTAAATGTTCGGGTGCGGAAACTAAAATGTTCAACCGCGGAAGAAAATGTTCAATTACGAAGAATGAAATGTTCGGTTGCGGATGAATAAAATGTTCGGCCGCGGAATAAATGCTCAATTGGAGATTAAAATGTTCGGCCGCGAAATAAATGTTCTGTTGGAGAATGAAATGTTCAGTTGCGGAGACTGAAATGTTCGGTTGTGCAGACTAAAATGTTCGGTTGTGGAATACACACAGCCCACAAACATTAAATAATTTCAAAAACATTTTTCGGGTCTACTTTGCATTTAGTATTGTTTTTAGTTTCTGTTCGGCGCAACCTCGCAAGTTCTCCTTGTCCTTCTAAACATCGGGTGGATTGAAATTCTGCGATACTGCAAATACTGCAGAAATGTCGCAGATCGTATCCCATTGTGTGCTCCTTTTATCCCTTTATTCCGTTGACGTCGGAGCAACGGATGAAATTTACGCAAGAGACTTTCAGCCGGGAGATTCAATATTCACCGTACTGGCAGGAAAATATTCCCTCAAATTTTTTGCGGGTGAATGAGATTATCACTCTGTGAAAAACAATCGATCGAGTGCATATCTTCAATCAATCAATCAATCAATCGCGCACCGCTACTGCAAGGATACGGTGTGTTCTTGTTCCACTCAATAGATCAATCAATGACGCACACTCATTATCAAGTTTGCCGTTGTTTGCTGTCGAAACATTCAATAGATCAATCAATGAGGCACACTGACTATCAAGTCTGCCGTTGTTTGCTGTCCAAACATTTTATCAATCAATCAATCAATGCTTCGGTTTTGGTGATTTTTAATTACCCGGCTTTTCTAACTCGATTCCTTTTTTTTTTGGCAGAAATGTGGTACAACATTTTTCTCTGGGAGCTCTTCGCATCATTTATCATTCATGCGATTGCGGGATTGATCGCATTCGTTGCTCTACGGAAGCACAATTTAATGCGGTGGTATTCGGCAGTTATCATGGTCGTTGGACTTTTGTCCTCTTTGACCACCGGTGTAATAACAAGTACGGACGTTCTACAATCAAGGACAAGATTGAGTACACTGGAGGGTCACGGGGCATGGGCAAAAGAGGCGGAGCAGGGGGTGGTCAGGTGGTTGATTTTTGGATTGTTTGAAAACCACCCCCTGCCCCGCCCCTTTTGCCCATTCCCCGGACCCTCCAGTGTACTCAATCTTGTCATTGACTGTAACGAAATTGTTGCTCCTTCTCTTTTACTTTGTTACAGTCGATCTTTTCGTTGATTTCGATAGGTGCTGCCATAGCCGGGGTCTATCGAGCCTCAAATATCGAACTTGCCCCTATTTACGCAATGGTAATTTTTGTCACCCTTAGCTATGTGTCTGTCTTTCTGTCTGTCTGTCTGCCACTCTGTCTTCATGTGTGTGTGTGTGTGTATGTGTGTGTGTGTTCGTATATCTGTCTCTGTATGCCTCCCTTAGTCGTCTGTCTGCCCTAGTCGTCTGTCTGTGGTCTGTCTGCTAGTCGTCTGTCTGTCTGTCTGTCTGTCTGTCTGTCTGTCTGTCT
>LRSR01010935.1:0-34086 GCA_001579985.1 Hypsibius dujardini | reverse complement strand
GCTGTGTACGTGAAAAAATCACATATCATTCTGATATAAAACCGAAAACTTTTACCACGCGAATTACGTACGAGTTATGAGCAGGCACTTCCAGAACTGAGCCACCATCCGGGCGACCAGCGATTTCCCCGCACCCGGCGGCCCGAACACGATAAAACATCCGGGCTTCGATTTGAGGTACGCCACATCACTCTAAATCAATCAGCAAACGTCCCCAGAAAGCACGCAGAGAGAAAAAAAACTGTTTTACCAAAAAAACCTTATTGAGGTCTTACATAGTACGCAAGAAAATTATAAGCCGTATTTTTATATAAATTGAATAAGACCCGATGAAAACGTATGTTTTGGTATGGTCTGATAAATATTGTCGGATCTAATTGAAAACATAAACTATTATCTCCTTCATAAGCCGGTAAAAAATGCTTTGCAAAAAGACTCCCACTAGCCACAAATAATACGCTCACACGCCCACACCCAAATCTATGCGCCCACTCGCCCACACCCAACTTCATGCGCCCACACGCCCACACCCAAACCCATGCACACTCACGCCCACCCCAAACCCATGCGCCCTCACGCCCACATCCAAATCCATGCGCCCACTCGCTCACACCCAAATCCATGCGCCCACACGCCCACACCCAAACCCATGCACACTCACGCCCACCCCCAAACCCATGCGCCCTCACGCCCACACCCAAATGCATGCGCCCACTCGCCACACCCAACTTCATGCGCCCACACGCCCACACCCAAACCCTTGCGCCCACGCATGTTAATTCTTTGAGTGGGCGCGCTAGAATGGGCGTGGGCTGAAGAAGTAGCTCCGCGACACACAGCTGTGTCACAGCAGGAAAATGTAAGGAATATTGGTCTTACGTTTGTTCCTAGTTTGTAAGTTTCATGATTACTAGGGAGTCAAGCTATGGCCGTACAAAATTGCTGTATGTGTAAAGAGGATATATGAAGGAGGTGGAGTATGAGATAAGGTCACTGGAATGGGCCACTTGAATTTCCCGTACTCTGGAATGGGCCACTTGACTTTCCCGTACCCCGGAATGGGCCACTTGACTTTCCCGTAACCTGAAATGGGCCACTTGACTTTACCGTAACCTGAAATGGGCCACCCTGGAATCACAACTTCCACACAAGTTTTGGCTATCACTAAGGTTCTAAGCGACAGAAAATAATTGATAATCTCTTAGAACGAGTACCAGATATGAAAAGTTGTGGGAACATGTTTAAAAAACGAGATGATTGGACAGTTGGGAAAAGCTCACTATAGAGGGCGCTGACTATGCAGTGACTTCTCTGTTTTCGATTAATTTGCGACAAAGCGCCCCCTGCCGCCCGGTGGCCCATTCCAGGGCCCTTCCCTCATACCTGGTCTTCATCGAAGATATCGGGGTCCGTGTCGGGTACGTAGGAGCTCCTCAGATCCAGCGACATGTTCTGATTAAATCACTTTGAGAAAAAAAGATTCTATCTGTACGACTAACATAATGGGATCAATCTATCTGTACGACTAACATAATGGGATCATTCGGTCGAAAGAAGCAGCTAAAATGAATGGGATAATTATATGGGAAATATTTACTCGTATCGAGACCCATTGTCAAGGTGACATCTGCAGGTACAGTAAGCGACAGAATTTAATCTAACGGAGGGTTCCGGAAGTGGGCAAAAGAGGCGGGGCAGGGGTTATACTTGAACAATCAATCAATCAACCACCGGAACTCCGCAGCAATCGGATCTAGTCCGATTTATAATTAACTTAAAAATCTTTTCATTTGCTTACAAAATTCTCATTTATTTACAAAATTACAAGGTTATTTATTTAATTACACGAAGTTACGTTGAGTCGAAAGATCAGTTTTGATACGTTTCAATGAGCGATTCAGTGTACAGGGAAATTGTCAGGTTGCGTCAGTGCCGCCTCACCCGATTGGCTGCCGGTTACATCAGTCAGCTGTTTCCAAATCAACGCCCCCTTTAGAATCCGTAGAATCAGTTCACAGCATTTTCTCCTCATCATCAATAACAACAACCAAACTAATGCACAGTACCTTATCGATCCGTGCTCCCCGATTTAAATTCATTTGATCTATTCACGCATACCATGGATTAATTCCCGTAATTAACAATCTGCCCGACCCATTATGTGACTGGGGGAAAGCGCGTCTGCAAGCAGGGAAGAGGCCGTTGCCGCACTGCAAGTTCCACTGGAACAGTTGGAATGGCAGACCCAGGAAGCCACCACGACGGTTCTCCCCGCTCGAAGTACGACTCCAGCCCCGAAGCATCGGGCGGAGAGTTGAATTCCGGTAGGAAATTTAATTTTATGTCAATTTCTAGTGAAAAGGATTTGTCACGATGGAGTAATTGTGTAGTGCGAGCGATGGACCGGGAGACGTCGTCAGTGGAGCCCGAGGAACGACATCCTCGACTTGTTTCGCTCCTGCAGCATGAAATCAGCCCCGAAGGATCGGACAAGGAGATGGATTCCGGTATGAAATTCATTTTCCTATCCATCTAAAAGGAAAAGGTGCGGCTTTAAGGGAGTAATTGTGTAGTGCGAGCAATGGACCGGGAGACGTCACCAGTGGAGCCCGAGGAGAGTCGTCTCGGAGTTGTTTCGCTCCCCCAGCGTGACAATAACCCCGAAGGATCGGATCCGGAGACAAATTTTGGTAGGACATTCATTACGCCAGTTGTTTTCGGAGAAAAGGGATGCTTTGAGGTTGATTGCCCTGAATTGCGAGCAGTGGGCCGGGAGGCGTCGTCAACTGAGCCAGACGTAGGACGTCCTCGGCGTTCATTGCTTTCGGAGGTTCAACTTGCTCCCGACGAGTCAAATCAAGGCCTGAGTTCAGGTGAAAAATTAAATTGAAAGTTGGATTTTGATAGAAAGGACTTATTTGATGTTGGTTTTGAAGTTGAGGGAACGAGGGAAGGAAGGAAATCGTTAGTGGAGCATCTTCCCGATTCACCACCACTTGACGTGGGCACTAGTCCCGAAGACTCAACCGCGGTTGCCATTTCTGGTAGGGAATTCATTTCTCTACCGGAATCTAGAAAGCATGTTTGTTTTGACGCAGATCTACTGGTGACGCAACCCGACAAACTGGATGCAGCAGAAGAATCTCGGGAAGGTCTCCCTCCTGTTTTCCAGCAGCCGAAACTCGATATCCGTCCCGAGTCTTTGGGCCCAACTGTGACTCCTGGTAAGAAACTAAATTTAATCCTCGATTTGCAAATCAACACTGTTTTCCGGGTAGTTGCTGGTGTGAGACAAGTGGAGAAACGATCGGGGATTTTACGGCATCGTGAAGATGACGGCCGCCTCCGCGTCGCGTCCTTCTCGCGGAATGCCGACGTCAGCCCCGACGGCTCCGACTTGGATCTGGATCCTGGTAGGCCATTCATTTCTGTCTTTCATACCGTAAATTGCGAATGTTTTTCGTGAAGGGGAGCAAGCGACCGATCGGAAGCGGCTGGAAGTGCGACTGAGCGGCTCATCCGCTCCTTCCGTCGACGAAGACACCTTGCATTCCGACGAAGTTGATTCCGTGAGTGAAAAAGGGATTGTGTGTCCGAAAAAGTAATTTGAACGGCAGTTTGTGCTAGGCCGAGGAGGCGGGACAGGTTTTTGTGATGATGGACGGGACGTTCCGCGTGTCGCGCAACACCCGCGCTCAGTGGTTTCTGCAGTATTTGAACAAGACGGTTGTTTGGAGTCCCGAAGTAAGCCTATTCTGTTTATGCAAATAATCATCTTGTAAGACATAGTGAGTTGGAATATTTCTTACAGGATAAAGTGGGATCTGATGACTTTTGCGAACCCCTGGAGATTATTTCGTGTATTCCGCGGAGACCTGCATTCCCGGCCGGTGATAGTAAGCTTGTCACTTGTCTCTGAGTCTTTAAGTGGGACGTTGGAGCGTAATCTGCGCGAGCTTTGGCATGTGTCAAAAGATTCATAATTTTGTATGGGGGATACTGTGATTGATTGATGAGTTGATGAAAAGTAACATATGTGCTTGAATTAACGGTTGATTGATGAGTTGATGAAAAGTAACGTGATTGATTGATTAAACGGTTGATTGATGAGTTGATGAAACATAGCGCTAGTGTTTGACTGAACGGTTGATTGATGAGTTAAGGAAAAATAACGTGATTGAGTGACTGAACAGTTGATTGATGAGTTGATGACAAATAACGCTAGTGTTTGACTGAACGGTTGATTGATGAGTTGATGAAAAATGACGCTATTTTTTACTAAAATTGATTGATTGGTTGATTGATTGGCTAGTCAGCGCTCTGCCATATGGATCTTTTACCCTGCTGTGGTTCCGTTAATTGATGGGTAACAATTTGTATTTTAAATTCAGCACCGGCACAGTTGATGAAGCGGTCCTATCGGATCACACAGAACACCGCCGTGACGTTTCTATCCAAGAGCTACCGTCTTGTCTTCGCACTTGATCTGACTCCCTCCTTGTCCGCCGTGGTAATTAAATCATTCATTTTCTAAATTTTCTTCTTAAATTTTCCCAATCTCAGTAATGTTTTGTAATTAATTATTAATTAATTAAATAATAATTAAATAATTAAATATTAATTAATTAATTAAATATTTTATTTAATATCTACATACAATACGAGTTCCTGTTTTACCCTGTCGTTTGGTTCCAGTCCATGATCAACCGTAATATCGCCTTCGAAGAGTTATTCCGCGCCCTTCATGACTGCTTCACCGCAATCAGCCAACCGGTAATTCTTTCAACCAATGTCACGACCGAAGCAGTTTGTAACTGTGCTGTCCGGTAGGCATTGATACCCGGGACCACGATCACCTTCGCGCCGAAAGTCTTCGTCACTGTCGTGGCACACGCGCCCTTCCTCAGCGCCAAGTCCGCGCCTGTGATTGTCAAGGGATACAAACTCTCGCCGGAAACACTGAAGGGGCTGTTGGATATCGTCCACGCTGAACTGATCAACCTGGAGGACGACATGATTCCTCGATTGAATGTACGGGATTGCGACGTGGAATTTTTTCATTCATCCATGGAGGGAATTTGGCATTATTGATTTTGCCATTTACTAGGCGGAGGTCAAGAAATATTCCATGCAAATTCCAACTGACGCGACGCGAATGTCAAAGCCGTTCACCACGATGGACATGACACTGGCAAATATTTTACGGAAGGGATTGCTCAGCGCCCAGCTGCTTCCGGACAATTCATGTGGTCGTAAGTCAGGTGTCTGTCTGTCTGTCTGTCTGTCTATTTGACTGACTGACTGACTGTCTGTCTGTCTTGCCTGTCTGTCTGTCTATTTGACTGTCGGTCTGTCTGACTGTCTGTCTGTCTGTCTGTCTGACTGACTGTCTGTTTGACTGTCTGCCTGCCTGCCTGCTTGCCTGAATGTCTGTTTGTTTGAAAAAAACCGTTCTTTCTTTACAGATATCATAGTGGTGACGGACGGGATCGTCGATTTTCCCGACGTCACCGTAATGGACTCTCTCCTCTCCCAACTGCGCACCCACACCATTTCCGTCTCGTTCATCCGGGTTGGCTACACCGCCGCTTCCAGCAACCCCATCGGCAGCGATTTTGGCTATCTCTGCAACACTGATCTGATGGAGTTCATCGCCAAGACTACGTCGGGTGCCTACGTGGAGCACAAGCAGTCGTCACTCGGGGTACGAGCCGCTGCTGCTGCACCTGTCGTCGGCGTCGGCGTCCCCGGGGCTTTGGGTGGTTGTGGTGGTGTGAAATTCGTCGTGCTCGTGAGTTTGGTCTTCGCTTAACCCTCGCTTGCTTGCTTCTGGCTTCATTCGAACATGCTAACCAACGCTTTATGGAATCGCTTAAAATCATTCCGCTTGTGAGAGTACGTTAATTTAATTTGTTTATTCAGGGAGAATTGGATGGTACGGATGCCAGCATTTTCCAAAAGGCGTTCTTCACGTGGAACTTCCAGCAGGGCGTCGATGGAGTGACCGGCGACTTGGTGAATCAGCCGGATTCGCTTGCGTACGTGACACACAGATGGGCAGGCACGCTGGCAAAAGCAGATAGATTGGCTGATAAACAGACATAGAGGCTGACGACAGTTGGTCAGAGAGATAGACACACAGACAGGCAGACAGACAGACAGACAGACAGACAGGCAGACAGACAGACAGACAGACAGACAGACAGGCAGGCAGACAGACAGCCATACGGGCTAACCGGCAGTTAGATAGTCAGGTTCATCGATAAACGGGCATAAGCACTCGTCATATTTTGTATAGGTATGAGGCTCCGGGTGGCCGAATTATCCATCAACGTTACTCTCCACGTTCAACTCTGGATCTTTCTGTCGGCGCACTGCTGTCTATCAGACTTCGAGAAGGTTTCACCATCAAAAGTGTCGCCTTTTCTAAAGGTTGGGATTTACATCAGCCACCGTCCTTTCTCATCCAACTTAAAAATTGTGTTATTTTTACCATCAGGAAATTCCCATATCGATATGGTCCTAACGATGCCGTGGAAGCCGGAAATCAGCCTGGAGTACCGTATCGGCGCTGCTTGGCCTCCCACCGATGGGTCAGTCAGGCAATGCGTTTAGCTTGGTAGACAGACAGACAGACAGACAGAGACAGACAGACAGACAGACAGACAGACAGACAGACAGAGAGACAGAGAGACAGAGAGACAGAGAGACAGACAGACAGACAGACAGACAGGTGAGCATTCAGGCAAGCACGCAGACAGATTAATGACAAACATTTGACGGTTTGAAACGGCATTTGTATTTGTATAGGACGCCGGTGACTGTAGAAATTCACGTAGAAGCGCCCTACGAATTTCTGTACGATCTCTCCTGCCCCGCCCCGAAAAACGTGTACGGGAAATTCCGTCTAGCCACCCTGAAACAGTTCAAGCACACGGTGCAAAGGTTCGGAGTTTATCTATAGTCCATTCGCTAATACATTTGTGTCCTAACTGTGAACTGCTTGCTGTAGCCTGGAGCAGACGGATATGTTCCTACTTCACTTTGAGCAGTTTCGAGCTAGTGCGTTGCACTACACTTTGCCGGATGTCATTCGCGACGGTCTGCCGGTTTTCTACTTTCCTCCTGACGACATGGAGAATCCAATTTATTCAACTGAGGACTTGGTGGAACACATGGAATTCGCAAATTTCTGGAAACCACTTTGTGTGATGGATGTCAATTTGTGGCATAAGTGGCTCCATGCTCATCGTATTAGTGAGTCATATCTGTCTGACTGTGCTGTCCGTCTGTTTGTCTGTCTGTCTGCGTGTCTGTCTGTCTGTCTGTCTGTCTGTCTTGTCTGCCTGCCTGTCTGTATATCTGTGTGTCTGCCTGCCTGTCTGTTTGTCTGCCTGCCTGCCTGTCTGTTTTTCTGTTTGTCTGTCTTTCGGCTGTCTGTCTGTAGTTCTACATTAGTCTCCAACGATCTTTATTTTCTTCTTCAGGCTTGCTACTGGAACATGACAGACCGTTGTTGACGAACATTTTCAGTCCGAAACGTGGTCCGACTGTTCGCTGCGATCACGCGCTCAACCAGCTGCACGACCTCCTGCGAACATGGAGCACCATCGTCCTAGTGGAACGTCACAGCTATGTCCGGTTCATCTTCGAGTAAGAGAGGCCATCAGAGCGTTCACACTCTTCTTGCACCGAGTAACCTCTTGGCGGGCCACATGATACTGATGTTTCATTTGGGTATAGTGAACAGGAGAGCACGGAGATCCCTAAATCGTTTTTCATCATCCGACTGGCTGCGAAGCCGCCGTGCGTCGTTTTGCGGCTGGCCTTCCTCGGAGGTACTTCTGGAAACTTTCGCCATAAGGTCGGTACAGTCAGAGCGACTTATTTTTACTGGATGTTTTCTGCCTTGTGGTTTATCTGTGTCGGTTTCACAGATCATTTCTGAAATCGAGGACCAGCTGACTAAACTGGTGGTACATGTGAAGTCGGCTTTCAGTTCGGAGACCACTGGTAAGTCTGTCTACCTGTCTATCTGTTTGTCTGTCTGTCTGCCTGCCTGTCTGCCTGCCTGCCTGCCTGCCTGCCTGCCTGCCTGCCTGCCTTTAAGCCTATCTCTCTTTTGCGTCTACCTTTTTCTCTGTTGATCTGCCAATTTGCGTATCTGTCTGTTTCTGTCGTTTTGCTTAACCTTGCTGCGCTGAATTTTGAGTCCCTTATGTTATTTTCGTCTGATAATTTCTAGACGTGTTGTGCTGCTGGAGATTGGCAAAACCTGTGGAGAAGATGCTGATCCAATACAAGGACGTTCCCAGCGACATGTACAACGTCTCGCCGACCGCCCCGGCCCACCAGGACAAGTCCACCCAAACTCCATTTCCGGTGGCCAATCCTGGTGCTTTCCAAGCACTGAGCCGGTTCCTTCACTGTCGAAGATACGTTTGGCTTCCCTTCAAGGGATCCACACCAACCTTGTTCTTTGATGTGGTCGGACGTGTACTCACTGCCCTCGCCAAGTACGTCTATCTCTCTCATATTTTGTCTGCCTGTCTGTCTTGTCTTTCTTTGCGCCCGTTGTCTGTGTTTGATTAGGTGTAGGGATGCCTGGGTGTCTGCCTGTCTGCCCATTTGTCTGTTTGTCTGTCTGCCCATCTGTCTGTCTGTCTGTTTGTCTATATGTCTGTCTATATGTCTGTCTGTCTGTCTGTCTGTCTGTCTATCTGTCTGCCTGTCTATATGTCTGCCTATATGTCTGTCTGTCTGTCCATCTGTCTGTCTGTCTGCCCATTTGTCTGTCTGTCTGTCTGCCTGTCTGTCTATCTGTCTGTCTGTTTGTCTGTTGTCTGTTCGATTTCATTCCCTTTGGTCGAAATTTTGAAATTTTAATCCAGGCTTCGATTACGAGAGGGATTTCGTTTCGCTAGCACCTCTGGTGGCGTCTTCAACATGACCCTCGAGATTGAGATGAAGGTTTGTCTCGTTGCCTGTTAGGGCTATACATCGTTCTCACTAGCCTGTGTTTACTAATTTTTACTGATACTGTTGCTGATTAGGATATTCCTCCGAAAACAGTGAACGGGAGAGTCGTCACAGCTCGTCACGAGTCGGATAGCACCAAAAACGACTTTCCACCGTGTGTAGCGCAGTATATCATCTTTCCTCCTCGCAGCGTGCGCAATAGTGTCCGGTGAGAATCCTGTTGGAATCGTTTTTGTGGATAAATACGATCTTACGGATCAGTTGTGTACTTCATTCAGGGACGGTGACGAGGATGCCGAATCGCGAGATCCGAAGTATTCGATAGCTGTGGAAGTGTGGCTGGAACCGCAGTATGGCTTGTCGGTTTCGCCGAAGTCTGCGCCCTATTTGAACGGCCAAGAATATAAGGGAATCCCAGACCGGGTATGGATACTGTCTGTCTGTCTGTCTGTCTGTTTGTCTGTCTGTCTGTCTGTCTATCTGCCTGCCTGTCTGCCTGTCTGTCTGTCTGCCTGTCTGCCTGTCTGCCTGTCTGTCTGTCTATTTCTTTGTCTATCTGTGGTTGTCTCTGTCTGTTTTTGTCCATTTGTCAGTCTGGCTGGCTGATGTCTGCCGTTCGTGTCTCTCTGACTGTGTGCCTGCATGTCTATGGTTTCCTTGATCGACAGATCCACGAGGTGGACGTCGACCTCCTCTCCAGTTTTCTCACCTTCGAGACGCTTTTCTCCATCTGCAAGCGCGACGAAAAATCCCGCATCTCCCGTCGACCATGGCAGAACGCGATTGCCGGGCCTTCCCTGATGACGTCCTCGGTGATCGCCGTCCACCCGACCGTGCCCATTCCGAGCAGCACCTTCGACGAGAACGCCGACATCCTCGATTTCCCCTTCGACATCCCGCGACTGATTAGCAAGTGCCAGCGCACCCGAATGCTCTTTTGCAGCTTCCGACAGAGTCGCCTGGCCAAGAACGTCGACGAGTCCAACGAGATTCTGTTCCGCTACTTCCTGGCCTCGGTGCGACGGCTGCACGCGAGGGAGGTGCAGCTAACCAAGGAGGACTGTGCGGCGCTGATGAAGGTGCTCCATGATGGAGACGGTGGGCCGGTCAGTCAGGTGGCGTCGCTGACGTCCAGTTCGACGTTTGAGGAGGAGATGCCGCCGCTGGCCAGGCAGATTCCGTCCGGCTTTAATGCTGCGACTACGGTGGAATGGAAGGCCTTCGTCCAAAAGCTCGCTGGTACGAAGCGAAGTTGAGTCACTTCGAAACGAAGTTGATTCGGACACTAAGCATGCTTGTAAATAGGAAGTGTATATACTTTTTCAATGTTTGCGCCAGATAACATGCTCTTCGTCACCTTCATCCCGGCGTCCTACGCGCACCTCCGCCACGTGAACCTCGCGTTAGACCTCCCGGACGTGGAGGCCGTCGGCGACTACAGCAGCCTCAGCACCGGCGTCCAGAGCGACTCCACCGCCGTCTCCCACGGCGAAGGCGACTCAGAGACCGGGGAGGAGTTTGTCACGTCGCGGCGACCCTCCGCACTGCCCGTCCCGGTCTTCCTCTTCCACTGCACCTTCGAGTCGCTGCAGTCCGCCATTGTGGATGAGCGACCGCTGACTCGCAAGTCCAACATGGAGTTTGACCTGACGAAGAACTTCAACTGCGTGTACGATCGCATGAGCAAGCGCGTCAGCGAGTGCCGGCCGGATGAGTCCGCCGGCTCGGACCGTGCCTCTTCCTCCATGCGGTCCGCGTCCTTCTCCATGCGCACGCACAAGGACAACAGCAAGCTGTTTGTGGTGTTTGGCGCGCTGGAGGACGCCTTTGCCAAGGCCTTTGTGCAGGGAGTGTACAAGAGCCTGCATTTGGGATTGGATGTGAGTGCAAGGGGATGAAAATTAAACCTGAATTTAAATTTTTAATTTAAATTAAATTAATAAATTAAATTAATGAATCGCCGTGCTCGCCGACGAGTGATCCGATGACGTCGCAGTTCGGGATGCCTGTGTGCGTCGCAGAGTAATTCATCGTGGGCTCGTAGTGTCCTTCTTCTCTCGTTCCACCTCCGTCGGCTGGGTCAAGCTCGCTTCGAAGCGAACGGTGGGTTCGATGAGGGACCCTTTCCCTGCCGGGCGATCGATGGCAGTGATGTCTGCCCGTCCGCACAGCAGTCCACTTCGTAGTCCCGTTTCCCTAAGGGCCTCGCAACACGGTCGTGACGTGAATTGCGGAGTACCTCACCTTTTGGGCATTTGCCGAGAACGTGTGAAAGGGTCTCAATCTCTGCCCAATCCTGAGATCTCCCGAGGTGTCTGTCCCCGCTCCTGTCTGTCCCCGCTCCTGTCTGTCTCCACTCGTGTCTGTCCCCGCTCCTGTCTGTCTCCGCTCTTGTCTGTCCCCGCTCTTGTCTGTCCCCGCTCTTGTCTGTCTCCGCTCCTGTCTGTCTCCGCTCGTGTCTGTCCCCGCTCGTGCCTGTCCCTGCTCGTGTCTGTCTCCGCTCTTGTCTGTCCCCGCTCCTGTCTGTCTCCGCTCGTGTCTGTCCCCGCTCGTGCCTGTCCCTACTCGTGTCTGTCCCCGCTCGTGTCTGTCTCCGCTCGTGTCTGTCTCCACTCGTGTCTGTTTCCGCTCGTGTCTGTCCCCGCTCTTGTCTGTCCCCGCTCGTGTCTGTCCCCGCTCGTGTCTGTTTCCGCTCGTGTCTGTCCCCGCTCTTGTCTGTCCCCGCTCGTGTCTGTCCCCGCTCGTGTCTGTGTCTGGGACTCGTATCTGTTCGTGGAGTGCTCTACCTGCGGCGCTGTTTGTCAGCATCTTCAGACGGGCGATCCATTCCGAGCTCGATGACTTGCGAGTACAGTTGGGATGCAGTTTTAACTCTTGTTCTCTTGCTAAATTGTGTCATCGTTGAAAAAGTCGCGAATCAATCCACCGATCGCTCGGCCTTTTGAATTAGACGACAACCTGTCCGTTAGATTAATTGGTCTGTTATTTATATTTAGTCAGATTTGATTTTGTAATTGATTGTTGAGATTTTTGTTTCGTTTTCGCAGGTGGATCCGTACGACATCCAGACAGCTTCCGACGGGCTCTGTGACGAAACGCCGATCGACCTCGACCTGACCACCTTCATCAAAGCCATCTGCGAGCACTTTCGCGAACTGACGAGCCGGCGAACTCGTCGCCAGTCCGGCAACCGGAAATCCAGCGAGGGCGCCAACAGCATGTCCCAGCTCTACCCGCGCCCACCGGCGGAAACACACAGCTCAATCCGGGAACAATTCAAAATGGCCGTCTCCGGCTGCCTCAAACACTCCGCCAACCGACCCGAAGTCTTTTATTTTGCCCTGCCCGGTTTTCACGATTCCAACGGCGGCGGTGAAGGAGCTTCCACCTCCGAGGTTAGTTTAATTTAATTTAATTAGAATTAATTAAATTAAAATTTTATTTTATTTTAATTAAAATTAAATTAGATTAAAATTATTTTATTTTATTTTAATTAAAATTAAATTAGATTAAAATTATTTTATATTAAATTAAATTAAAATTTAGTTAAATTAAAATTATTTTATTTTAAATTAAATTAAATTAAAATTATTATATTTTAATTTAAATTAAATCAGATTAAAATTATTTAAATTAAAATTAAATTAAATTAAAATTATTTTATTTTAGTTATTTTATTTTATTTTAATTTATTTGTTTTATTTGGTTGAATTAAATATTTATATTAAATGCTAAATTATTGAAATAATCAATTTAATTAGCTCCTAACTAAATAGAAATTTCACATTTTTTATTTTTTATTTTAGTTACGTAATTTAATCAGTTTGCTATTTAAATATTAATTATTAGCCATGTAAAATGTGTGATTTAGTTCAGTTAATTGTTTTAATTTTTATTTTAATTATTTAAGCGTATTTTGTTTGTTTTAAGAAATTTGTTCTTTTTGCTTAGTCACTAATTGCTTAATGAAGTGATTAATTCGTAGGTGGACATGAACAGCTCGGACGTCAGTGAGAGTTCGGTGGAATTCCGGTTAGATTCCGTCTCTGCGGGCAATTTACGGGAGAGCGTGAGTGGGATCAGCGAAGCCGAATCGTTGGGTCAGGGCTTCTTCAAGGGCGGCTCGGGGGACTCCAGCCGGTCGGTGTTTGGCTCGGAACATTCCGCGACGACCGCGGAGCGGGACATGGAGGAATATGATGAAAACGAAGAGGGCGAGGAAGACGAAGATGGACTCAAGAGTCCTCTCTTTGTGGAGTTCTTTTGCAGTGTTGTGCTGAGTGAGAGCAAGAAGCAGCTGGGACATTTCGCTGTGAAAGACCTACCGACTTGTCTGAGTAAGTGTCTGTCTGTCTGTCCGTCTGCCTGTCTGCCTGCCTGCCTGTTTGTCTGCCTGTCTGTCTGTCTGTCTGTTTGTCTGACTGTCTGTCTGCCTGTCTGTTTGTCTGTCTGTTTGTCTGACTGTCTGTCTGCCTGTCTGTTTGTCTGTCTGTCTGTCTGTCTGTCTGTCTGTCTGTCTGCTATCTGTCTGATTGTTTTAGCTGCTGTCGGTTTACCGGTCGTTTTCTTTTCTCCATATATACAGACGAAATCTTGACGGTTATTGACTCCAAGGGCGACCTGAAGACTCTGGACCTTCACGACATCCAAATTCGCTTGGAGGTCCTGTGTCTGTACCTTCCGGATGAGCTGAAAAACATTCCACCTCTGGACGGCCGTACCGCCATACGAACGATCTCTGGCGGGAGTAGTGTCAACAATCTACGCGGAAGCGATTCCGACGTCTCCACCATCCATGAAGGGTATTTTGAGATATATTACCGCAAACCCGATCACGTAGCTGTTTGTTTGAAGCAAAGGAATAACGAACATAAAATATCACAAGAATTTGAAAATGTTTTTGAGCATCGACTGTTTCAGGAGCACCGCCGTCTCGGAGGTGGGCGACCTGATCCAGCTGCCGCTGGAGCAATCGGAGAAAGTGCGCAACATGGTGGAGAGCCTCAAGTGGCATTTGCAGGACGAGATCGCCTACATGCTCTCCAAAGGGGAAGGCATGCCGTCCGAGGAGAACCTCCGCCTCGTGGTGGACCACGTCCAGCACACCACCTCGCGGAAACGCTTCACCTGCGTGGAGCAGAAAATCCCCTTGAAGTTCGTCTTCAATGTCGAGCAGAGCTTTGGGATGTTCATTGAACGCTTCGAGAAGTCCGTCATCTCGGGCTTCGAGAAGTCCGTCATCCCGGGCTTCGAGAAGTCCGTCATCCAGCGCTTCAGATTCGTCAAGGAGGGCGAGTTCTACTGCTTGATCAGGTGTCCTACCTCGCCGCAGCTGGCGCGACGGCGTCTTCCCTCGCAGCAGTATTTGACCGACGGCATGGCGGAATCGTTGGCGAAGGTGCGCGCGAGGAGCCCTTCTGTGGACTCTGAGCTGCACCCGGCCGGTCAGCGGAAACGGCACACCGCCCCTGGTGCCCAGGGTTCCCGGCGTGCCAGCCTGCCGGTGTACACGTTGAACCGCGAAATGCACGGCATCGTCAACCCGGTCAACAACGCCGACATCAAAGCCATCAATCGCATGCCCTCCATCCGGGACAGCAGTGTGACGGATGATGAGGCGTGCGTGTTCGAGGGCGGAGAGGTGGGCGATCCGGGCTATGATGCGGGGAGTAGTGAGTCGGAGGAGGAGGAGCAGGAAGTGAATGAACCGACGGAGGAGACGCCTGCAAGAGGGCAACTACCGGAATTTTGGTTGATCTTACGGTTGACATCTAGCGAGGCTGGGTTGTTCTTCCATGTCCGAGAATCAGAGAGTTCTGCAGGCAAGACGGTTAAACAGCTCTTCTGCTGGCGTCTTCTACGCTCATCTGTCTTCTACGTGTCTGCCTGCCTGCCTGTCTGTCTGTCTGTCTGTCTGTCTGTCTGTCTGTCTATCTATCTGTTGTCTGTCTGGCTGTTTGTCTGTGTGTCTGACTGCCTGTCTGCTTGTTGGCCTGTCTGTCTGTGTACTTTTCTGTCGGTTGATCTGTCTCTTTGTATATTTGTCTGATTGCATATCTATGAAATTGTCTGTCTGTCTTTATTGCCTGCCTGTCTGCCTTGGTAGGGACCTTGATTTGCTGTCTGTGTCTGTCTGCCTAAAGTTATTTTTTATCCTTTTTGCTGTAGAGATGGAAAAGTATCGTGAACTAATCGACGAAGTAGCACGCAAGATCAAATCCGCTGCCAAGGTGGTCAATCAAGTGCTCATCCTGAAGGACCTCCTCGCCACCCGGCGTTGCATCAACCTGCTGGAACAGGAGACCAGCGACGAGTTGTGGAAGGGTTCCGGCGGGCCTGGCGGCGACAAACTTAACAACCCCGACGATGGGGATAACGAGGCAGCCGATAGCTCCTACCTACAAGCATCACTCACGTTTGCTCCGGGTTTCTTCAGGTGCGACGTCGTGTATGAGCATGAATTCATCATCCATCCGCGGTTGAAGGTCGGGCCTGGCCGAGTGGCGTCGCGGGCCGTGAAGGCCTTGTCTGATACGCTGAACAAATTTGCCGTAGTCAATCGGCAGAACATGTTTGTGCTGGAGGACACCGGAAAAGATCCAAGTAAGGCAGGCAAACAGACACAGACAGACAGACAAACAGACAAGCAGGCAGGCAGGCAGGCAGGCAGGCAGACAGACAGACAGACAGACAGACAAACAGACAAACAAGCAGACAGACAGACAGACAAACAGACAAGCAGACAGACAGACAAACAGATAAGCAGGCTGGCAGGCAGACAGACAAACAAACAGACAGACAGACAGACAGACGCAAACACAGACAGGCAAGCAGGCAGTCATGCAGGAAGATAGATTGATAGACGGATTTCTGAATTCTCTTTTGCTTTCTTGCTTTCAGGCTCCATCTTTTATTTCCGTTTTCAAGAGAAAATTGTGGGACGCCGAATGACTGGCCCCTCTCTTGAGGACTCGTCCCAGCTCCGCGGCTCCTCCTCTGCGAAAGACCTCGAACAGACCCCCACCGGATCCCTTCTCGAGTCGGAAAACCTAACACCTCGCTCAGCGGTTGCCCTGGACGAGATCGACGGGGCCGGCTGCAATACCGCCGCCACGAAAAATGACACGATCATCTTCTCCTTCTACGGCATCTGCGACGTCTCTGGGCAGATCTCCACCGACCTGGTCACGGTCCTACAGAACCGCCTCGATGAAGCCGTCCTAGAGTCCCTCAACATGAGCCTCAGCCGCAACACCATGCTGAAGCTGAACGCGGACGATGTGCGCTTCATCCAGCCGGTCAAGTCGGAGCCTGGGGAGATCCTCGAGCTTGAACTCCCGGCGCCGACCACGGCGACGCATGCCGATCTATTCCGGGTCTTCCACTATGTGCTGCAGAATCTTTGTGGGTTTTTACACTGCCCCAAGTACGGAGACTTCGATGTTGACCGGCATTTTCATTTCATGGACGCCAAGGGAAGGTGGGAACCGGCGGATGATGAAGCGTCCTTTCTGTACCGGGACGCTGGCAATCGGGGCCTGGCGTTTATATATGTGGTTTTGAGCTCGGAGAAAGCGATGGTGGGGGATGATGTGACGATGATGCCGGATGGAGGATTGTTGGAGAATCTGAAGGAGTTGACGACTGTCTTCCCCGTCACTTCAGGTTTGTCCTCTGTGGGTTATCGTCTGTCGATCTCTCTGGCTGCCTTGCGGTTGGTGTTTTTTTTTTTTATTCCATTGACCTCTTGGTCTGTTTGTCTGTCTGTCTGTCTGCCTGTCTGTCTGTCTGCATGTTTCCCTGCCAGTCTATTTGTCTCTGTGTCTGTATGTAGGTACATATGTCTGTTTGTCTGTGTGTACTTGTATATGTGTGCTTCTCTGTCTGTCTCCGTGTCTGGCAATTCACAGTGTCTTTTCTGTTGGTTTATGTCTGCCTTGTCTGTCGGTATCATCGTTGACTTGTATTAATGTTTATATGCTTGTCTGTCTTTCTTATGTGTCTGACCTTCATGATCTTTCATCAATAGGTCAAGTGGCTCTTTGGCCGGCATGTCCGTCTGTGCCTTCGAATTTCTGTTCACCTGTTTGCCGTTGAATATGCCTTAACTTTCTGCCTTGTCTGTGTTTCTGATCTACAATATCTCTCTGCATTACAGTCAGGTCCAGTGGATGTGTGCCTGACTACCGAGCTGTATGTTCATGTCAGAGTGTCTCTGTTACTCTTGTCTGAAGTTGAATTTGCCTGAACTGTTTGTCCTGTCTGAAATGTCTGCTTGCAGTATATGTATCTACTTGAACTGTTTGTCCTGTCTGAAATGTCTGCTTGCAGTATATGTATCTGCCTGAACTGTTTGTCCTGTCTGAAATGTCTGCTTGCAGTATATGTATCTGCCTGAACTGTTTGTCCTGTCTGAAATATCTGCTTGCAGTATATGTATCTGCCTGCCTGCGAAAAATGTTGACCCATGCCTTCTTTTTCCTGTAATTAACAGGTGGTGATCTGAGCTTCCACATCTGGGAGAAGGGCAACATCGACCGTACCGCACTCCGCGACAAGCTGTCCCACACGGTTCATCACGCCCTCCTCGACTACTGGATGGAGAAGTCCGTCGTCCCATCCCTCCGACAACAGCCCGGCGGAACGTCCCTCCCCGCCGCCAACTGCTCCCTCCTCCAGGCCTACCTCAAGATCGGTGTTGACTGTAAATGCCCCGCCTATCAGTCGAGCAGCTTCACCCTGCCGAGTAGACGTGCCGTCGATCTGATCGCCGAACAGATTGTCGGCGTGGTCAGCCAGCAGAATTTGAGCCTGAATGTCGCCGCGTTGATCAGCAAAGTGGATGAGGAGGTTGAGACCGACATCACCGAGGCCAAAATTGAAGGCCCCGCGTCGATCAAGGAACTCCTCTTACCGCGGGTGAAGAATTTAGTCCCGGGCACGTTCGTCTGCTGCCGGGTGCTGGGCATGCCCCCGGAGGAGGGGGATGTGTATGAGCGACGCACGCGGAGTGTCTCCACCGATGCGGCCGGATGCGAGGACAAGGCCGCCAAGATGCGGACGGTCAAGCGGTTCCTCTCGCGGGTCGATCACACCGGATCGACGACGGTGCCGCGATCGCGGCTGATGTTTTTCCTCATCACCGATGTCACTTGCCAGGTGAGTGCGGCGAGACATTCCGGCCTGAGAGACCTGAGAGAGTCGAGACCTGAGGGAATCACATTTTAAGACAAAATGCAGTGGCATTATCCACATTTCCCAATAATCAGCTACAGTTCAGACCTCTTGAGGATGCTTGGGGTCTTCTTTACCAGCTGGGTCGTAAAACAGACAAGAGAAACTATTCTGCGCCAGCTACTCCTTAAAATGATACGTTCGTAAGTTAGACTAGGGAAGTGATTGCCTGATTGCCTGATTGCCTGATTGGCTGATTGGCTGATCGGCTGATTGGCTGATTGCCTGATTGTCTGATTGGCTGATTGGCTGATTGACTGATTGAACAGAGTGGGAATTGAAGATTTATCTTCGTGTCAAAAGCTTTATTTAAACAGCCCTGGAAGGAGGGTGTCCGACTTCAGTGCGTGAGGAGGAATAGTGACGTAGGTCATTTTTCTCCTTTTAGGTCTACCTCTACAACTTTTCGCCCGACACCGCGACCGCCTTCGAGAAGGCTGTCGCGCGGTTGTTTGAATGGCACCACGAGCGTCACCGCTTCCTGCACAATGTGCTCCTACAGAAATGCGGCATCTTCCAGCCGATGGCCGTCTTCGAGAGCCGGCCCTCCGCGGAGGGGGCCTCCTTCACCGCCAGTCCGATGCAGGCGGACCTGCTCTTCTCCTACTCCAACGTCCCGACCCGCGACAACACGAAGAACCCGCACAACGCAAAATATAGCGCGATGATTCCCGGCTTCCACACGGTGATGGAGGCCGGCGTCCCGACGCGCCTCTTCGCCGACCCGGAGCGCGGCAACTACGACCCGGTCAAGTACCATGGGAAGCAGTTCCAGGAGATTCGCCAGCGGAAGAAACGCGCCAATGAGGTGCGACCTTTATTGGTGACTGGAATATCGGATTTGAATTTGATTGGAATATTAATAATATCATTTATTTAGTGATTAGAAATACGATTGTTTGGCGATGTTCAGTAATATCATTTAACTGTGTTTGAACAACACTAGGTGCGAGCTCGGTTGTATGAGCTGTACGAGTTGTGGAGGGCACGGGATCGACGACGGCCCGCCACGGAGGACTGGTTGACGCTGCTGAAGGCCAATGCGAAGGCGGCGCATTTCTGTGCCTCGCCGTTGCTATTCGATCCGCAGTGGCGGCGGAATTTGAGCAATCGCTTCCCGGACCGGCAGCTGCAGTGTGCGACGCCGATTCATAAGGGAGGGAACTGCGCGCATGAGGATGAACCGGTGACGGCACCACCGCCCATGCCGCCTGGCACTGTAAGTCTCTGTATCTACCTGTCTGTCTGTCTATCTGTCTGTCTGTCTGTCTTGTCTGTCTGTTTGTCTGTCTGTTTGTCTGTCTGTCTGTCTGTCTGTCTTGTCTGTCTGTCTGACGGCTAGCTGGCTAGTTGGTTTGATTGTCTATTAGTTTGTCTCTTTGCTTACCTCAGAGAGTATTGCTTGTGTGGAGTTCGATTGAACCTTTAATTTGTGGTTTTATACAGCGTTCCCGACATAGCTCCGGAGTACCGGTGAGCACGCCAAAAGAGAAGGTGAAGCCAGCCACCACAGCTGCCACAGAGCAAGCGCGTCGGATTTCTGGACCGACGCCCGACCAATTGTGGCACACCCAGATTCGCACTATCTTGATGACGGAATACGTCCATTACCTTCAGATGCAGGGTTTCAGTGTGGTCTTTCTCGATCCACCCACTTCGCAGCGACAGTGAGTTATAGTTACTCTGTCCATTTGTCTGACTTTTTTTTTCTCTGTTTATATGTCTGCTTATTGGTTTGTCTGTCTGATTGCCTGTCTAGTTGTCTGCCTGTCTCTCTTATTTGCTGTCTGCATGTCTGTCTTTTTGTCTGTCTGTCTGTCCGTTTGTTTGTCTGTCTGTCTGTCTGTCTGTCTGTCTGTCTGTCTGTCTGTCTGTTTGTCTGTCTGCTTGTCTGCTTGTCTGTCTGCATGTTTACATAGCTGTTTGCCCGCCTGTTGATGCATTCTATGATGTACTCAGTTATGATCCTGAGTACGGTTTTTGTTGTCTTCAGTGTGAAAAAGAGCCCACAAGGCACAACCCGGGCCACGTCAGGGACGTCTTCACCCACACCCGTTCCGATCCCATCGAACGTACCTGCGCCGATGCCACGTTTCACACCGGCCTGTACCTACTTGCAGCGGTGTGTTCCGGGAGGGATGATTCTTCTCGAGTTGTACTATTTCGAGCCATTTCTCTTTTCGCGGTTGTATGCGTTGGATCGGTGCAAGTTTTCCGATGACTATGCACCCGTTGGCGGCGATCCGGACAAGGTTCGTTTATGTTATTTGCGCAGGCAGACAGGCAGGCGGGGAGACAGGCAGGCAGGCAGGCAGGCAGGCAGACAGACATGGAGACTGGCAGGCAGACATACAGACTTGACAGGCAGGCTGTGACTGACAGAGAGACAGACAGACAAATACGCGCATAGTAATAGATCGTGATTCCAGGCACTGTTGAATTTGCAACGGGAAATTGATCGACTGAAAGTGGCCATGCATATGCACTCCTTCCTGTACGATTTCCATCTGCGCCGTTTGATGGACTACCTCTCGGGCAAGCACCTCATCTTCAAGCAAGGCTATCATCTGGTGTCCTTTTTCGATGACTTTGGCAATTACTACCAGAAGCCACCCAGTTATGCAAAAAGCAGCTTTCAGTCAGGTAACACTGGTTGATTACCTTTTTGAGTATACATGACAATACACTGTAGTGTCTGTTTTCAATGACAGGGACTTTGACCGTGCCGTGTGGAAGCCTCCCGGCCAGTCAACTATATCACTACATTCTCACTCGCGACAAGCTCTACGGGCTAAATGCTGTTCGGATGTCTTCTGTTCAGCCGGATGATGAATCAGTAATATATCTGTCTGTCTGTTTATCCATCTATCTATCCATCTGTCTGTCTGTCTGTCTGTCTGTCTGTCTGTCTGTGCCTGTCTGTCTGTCTGCTTAGTCTGTTCGTCTGTCTTTGGTTCTTCATGTCTGTCTGCCTCTTTGATTTGTTGCGTATTGATACTCCGTTAGCTGACTGTTCTTCCCAGGATACCACATTCGCCCTGGCCTGCAGCGCCATCCCCTGCCCCGACCAGGCCTACGAATACAGCTTCATCGTATATGCCGACACCCACGAACCTCAAGCGCCTGGCAACTCGGAGCTCATTTTACGTTATTACATCATCCTGAGCAGCAAAGAGGATATGTTTTCGACCGATTACCTGGAGGAACGCTTTGGCTCCTTCAAGACACTGCCGCCGCCGAAAAAGGCGCGAACTTCCGTGATTGAAGCCCCCGCGGGTGGCGTATCAGCATCCTCACTTATGCCGATTCCGGCTTCTTTTGACATTAAAGACCCCGTGCGAGAGGTATTAAGAACCTCCTTGGAATATGTTCTGTCTGACTGTCTACCTGCCTGCCTGCCTGCCTGTCTGTCTGTCTGTGTCTGTGTCTATGTGCCTGTTGGTCTCTTTATCTGTCTGTCTTTCTGTCTGTTTGTGTACACGTCTGCTTGTCTCTTTATCTGTCTGTCTGTCTGTCTGTCTGTCTGTCTGCGTGCCTGTCTGTCTGTCTGTCTGCCTACCCCCGTCTGACAGCTGGTTCTTTTGAGTTTTGGACCTTTCTGCCTGTCTGCCTGACTGTACGCTTACCTTGCTTATTTTCCCCGTTCCTTATTCTTCAGAATCTTCAGGATCGACCAGGTGTAATTCACGGCAGCACTGATAATATGACCGCGAAAGCCTCTCTCGTTTCTGCCTTCCCCGCCAATTTCCTCTATATCGGTTACTTCAGCCGGCTGGAGACGGAACTGCACCGGATTGTATTAGAACAGAAAGTTGTCTTGGAGAAGTTCATCCGCACTGTGCTTGCACGGGCCAACACCGACTGTGTGCGAGACACGTTGTGGCGACGTCTGACCTCCGTCGGGAAGGGCGTTGACGATGACGCAGCAAAACGCCGTGCTGACTTTGCACAGGCCCGCCACCGGGAGGACTCCGGCAGTGCGGGCCGGCTGATGTCCGATTCGTATCGCAATTCACCGGTACGTTTTTAAAATTGATTATTATTTAATAAATATTTGAAAGATTTCTTAATCAAATTTTAAATCAAAAATTGTTTTTTGAATTCTTATCTATAATGCCCGATTAAATATAAAGAAAATATAAGATGAATAAAATAAGATATAAATATATTTATTTAAATATAAAAATAAAAATGTAAATATTTTTATTTAAATAAAGACGTGGCTTTTTTTACATGAAATAAACTTTCATTACATACAGTCAATGCGCTGGCGATCACACTTGCTTTGTAGAAATTGACGCCGGCTGAATTTGAGGAACTGATCGCTCACGTGTACCGCGAGCCGGTCATCAAGTGGGACCCGGAACTGTCCGTGTTCTTGCACGCCAATGCGTCGTGGTTAGATGGGCTGCTGGACACGCTGAAAACGAAGTATTGGGAGGTTCAGAGATTTTTCGTCAGCCCGAGCAGCCAGGGATCCCTTCTGCAGACGCAACATCTGGTGGGTGCGGAGAACGCAAACAGGCAGGCAGACAGACAGACAGACAGACAGACAGACAGACAGACATATAGACAGACATATAGACAGACATATAGACAGACAGACAGACAGACAGTGACTGATGAGAGTGGGTCTTGATTGCAGGTGATTGTGTGCCAGAACGTCCAAGACATCACGCTCTACCTCAGTCTGAGAGCCGGCGCCAGTAGCCTGGACGCCAGTGTCCTCTCACGCAATCCCATTTCGCTAGAAGAGTTGCGGAAGAATTCCGTTTTCGTGGAATTCATGCAGGGTTTTGTCAACGCTTGCTGCTTCCACATGTGGAAGGCCGGCCTTCCCAGCTGATGGGGTGCTTCATCACAGTCCTTTTTTAAACTTTTGTCATTCTCCACTTCTCTGGAGCAGCGTTTTTATCCATTTTTTATCTCTTGCTATTGTTGCAGCAGCCCGGATTGACAAATTCGTCCGATTTCACTCAACGTATTCGAAATTTTCTCGCCTGTGATTTAGAATCAGCTGCTCCCAGATGCCACGCCGCCTATATTAGTATTATTAGCTCCAGGCCTCTTTTTTCCTCCACTGAGTTGCTGGTGCTGGTGTGTCTGTCCATTCACACACCGCATTTTTTACCTTTTTTTCTTCAGTTATTTTTTGCACATTTTATTCCCTTCTGCCGTTTGCAAACAGTTCTATCAGCAATTTTTTATCTCATATCGTTCCTCTTCAATGAAGTTGAAGTGACTGTGAAGAGAAGTCGATCTTTTATCTGCCTGCCTGTCTACTTGTCCGTCTGTCTGTCTGTCTATCTATCTGTCTGTCTGTCTGCCTGCCTACCTATCTGTCTGTCTACTTAACTGTCTGTCTGCCTATCTATCTGTCTGATCATTGTCTGGCTGTCTATTGTAGTACTGTCTGTGTGTCTATTGACTATTTGTCTCTTTATCCGTCTGTCTACATGCCAAATTTCACTGATATCTCTATATAAACCTGTCTTTGACTGGCTGCCTGGCTGTCTCCCTGCCCGTCGGTATCTATCTGTCGTGCAGGGAAGATTTTGAGTTTCCATCGCTCTCAAGGACATGATGGACCGGCTAGACATCGTGACGTTTAGATTTTCGTTTATTCACGAGAGCCGTCGGTTTATAATAGGGCTAATGAGACTAACGCTAGAAATTGGGAGGAATGAGCAGGATCGCGCAGGCGGCGTGCCAAGGCGTTGGCACACACTAGAAAAATGGGTTCTTCAACGTTCGCTAGACGACGCCATATGCTTCATAATTAAGGAGGAAAATTTCTCTGCGCGTTTCACGTCCCTGGACGTGGTCCCGCGATACTTCAGGCACTGCAAAAAGAAACAGAAAATCAGAACTACAACAGTTGGCTCAAACTTGGACCACCCTAATCCTGTTCAATTCTGCTTCCCAGCAAAAAAAGTGGCTTTAATTCCGACCGGCCCTAATTCCTGTTCAATTCTGCTTCCCAGCAAAAAAAGTGGCTTTAATTCCGACCGGCCAGGTTTATGGTCAATCATAGTGGTGCTAAATTTAATTTAAATAGTTAGTTAACATACGCAAAAATAAGCTTTTCAGTTTTCTTTTATTTTAGATTTTAACAGTAAATACTGCATCGTCGCGTTAGACAGGGACAGTTGTACTGGAGTGGAACGTGTGCACGACTATGTGCACCGTACACACAGCACAAGCGCCGCCTGGCCGATTAAACGTTCCACAGCTAGTACGCTGTCCCTGTCTAACGCGAAAATACAGTAAGGACAAATATACTACGGAAAGCACGACTGTATAATCAATCGATCGAGCACAACGAGTACGCTGTACGAAATGAGCCAATCAGAAAAGAATGAATCAGCTTGAACGTTCAATCGAGTGCAGGGTCATACCGAGGGAGGCGGGGCTTAGATGTCCCTTGATATCGCGAGCATACGGTCATTTCTTTTAAATTATACAGCTTAAACCGTAAACCCATTTTAAATCGATAGTAATTTTATTCATAAAAATGATTTCAATGCCCGGGCAGCAGCGTTTTCATCTTAAATAAAAGAATTTTTAATTCAATCTAAAATCAACCTTTGATCACGCACTCATTTTTAATTTAATTCAAATTGAAATTCATGATTTAAAAGATACTAAATCACCAATCAACTGACTAGCCGCCGTTCCAACTAACTCATCAATCAATCAGCGTAACACAACGCTATGTGAAAAATCGCTCAATCGATCAATCAATCGAAGACACCACCGTATTAATCTTGCATGTTTCCTACCGTTGTGTCGTCCGTCATTTTGAGGACCACCGCACCTTCCTCCTCCCGAAACTTCATCGTGAACCGAGCCTGAGAATACAGATTTCATTGCGCACCACGTTCGCATGGCATTTTACAATTCGCAGATGAAATTTCCGCCACGTTTTTCATTCCTCATTTTTCTTCCCCCTCTTCGCCACATGAATCTTACCTTCTCGGGATCTGACAGGTAAAGTTCTTCGGCTTTCTTAGAAAAGTCATCCCAGGAGACAATGTTCACCATGATTGCGCGCGGGGCGGATTTAAAAATGGAGGTCTACGAAAAATGCAAGAGTTCTCCGCCTTCACTGAGCTGCGAATTTGTCTGAATATCGCCTTCGAATTTTTTTTAAGATGCCTTGGGATTCGACAATCCGAAAAAGAGTTACAGAATCGGAGATTAACTTTGGAGGATGGATGAAATAATTAAATTTGCCTCCGTTTCACAACAAACGGATTGGGTAACGTGAAACGATTTGGTGTAGATAAGCTCACTAACTGGCCTGTTCCATAATGCTTGCCTCGTTCACAGAGCATGGCGTGCCGTTTGGAACAAATTCGCTCACTTAAGCGAAATCGTTCAAATTTAACTGGCATAGTAAGAAAGAACAATAATTTATCTTAGAATACCATACAAAGTGAAGCATTTATGATTTATACCGATGATACCAGTCCAGCTGTGTTATAATCTGAATATGTTGTATAATATAGCCATTACAGTCAACGACAAGATTGAGTACACTAGAGAGTCCGGGGAATGGGCAAAAGGGGCGGNGACCCTCCAGCGTACTCAATCTTGTCGTTGACTGTATCCGAAAAAGAGCAAGTCTAAGGTTTAACGTCCGAGAAACGACGGGAACCCAGCGTAATTTGCTCCTCCGTATGCTCCGAGTCCGCCCATTCCGACCGCTGTAAAAAAAGCATGTGAATGAAAACAAGAACCAACTTGAGTTGCTTAAGAACAGAACAGAACAGAACAATTCGTTCCAAATCAACTAACCCAAGCTTACGAACATTCTTTTTGGAACAGAAAATAATCGCACAGACACACTTGTGAATTATTTTTTGTTCGAGAACAGAACAATTTGTTCCAGATAAGAAGAAACGGACTTTGGAGCAATGACAGAATCAAGGAAGACACTTCAAGAGATTTTCCAGACCACGTCGTTTCCCCTTACCGTTGTTGTAACCGTATCCGTAACCAGAAGAGATTCCGCTCAACTGGCTTTGAAGCCCCGAACCGGCAGCTCCATAACCGATTTGGCGGACCCTACGGTTGTGAACGGAAGCCGGCTCTTTATGAGCGGTGATGACTGTGACGGTTGATGCGTCTGTCGCCGCGGTTTTGACGGGCGAATCGTCTTGAGATGAGTCCGCAGCAACCGTTTCGACTGAAGAGTCGCTCATTGGTGTGAGAACAGCGACGGTGGCGTTCGTGTCTGACTGCAGGCTAGCATCGATCTTGGTTGGTTCCTCAACTTTGAAAGCAAAACATATATTTTCCGAATATACAGTCAGACAGAAGCAGACAGGCAGGCGGCAGTGACAGACAGACAGACCGATCTGCAGAAGGCGGGCAGGCAGACAGACAAACAAAACGGATAGATAGACAGACAAACAGAAAAACAGACAGACATGCAGACAGGCAGACAGGCAAGCAGACAGGCAGACAGGCAGACAGGCAGGCAGGCAGGCAGGCAGATAGACAGACAGACAGTAACTGAAATACATACCGGCCAGCGAAGCGCCGAAGACTGCGCCAATCAAACAAACCGCCACCAGGAAGAAGACCAGCAAGTTCTTCATTTTTGGCAGTTTTCGGATACAGGAATCTGGAGTTGAGACTCTGTCTGCGGAATTCCTCCCAGTAAAGCCGATCGAAGTTGATCTAATTTGACGGATAGGGAAAAATTTGGCAAAATAAGGTTCGAAAAGGAAGCGTCTGTCCTTTTATATCTGGTATACGTTTTACCTCTTTCTTTTCTCCTAGCACTTTTTAGATCCGGGTATCTCTGTCTACCTGTTGTCATCAAAATATCCCGTGCAATTACCTTCGTCTGTCTGTTTGACTGTTTGACTGTTTGACTGTTTACATATATACGAATTGTATAGACAAGTTTTCCTTGAAATTTTACTTCGACACTAGAATCGGACTAAGTTTCAAGGTGTCATTTCATCGAATCGACGCCGGAAAGTTGGGAATGAAGTGATGACTCATGAGTGGTCGCACTTCGTTGACCATTACCGTATTCCCCCGATCTCAAGGGCCAGTTAAGCCCCACCCCCTCAAGTTATCGGTTGACTGTTCAATCGGATTCACTATGTCGTGATTGGTTGAAATTTATGCCGAACTTGACAGCGATTGATTGATTGATTACGCGGGATTTCTTGACGGACGCATTAAATCAGTTGATTGATTGATTGTAGGTAAACAACAGCAAACAGTGATGAACAGATAAGATCCGGGGTGGATCAAATTAACTGGTAGGGCAAAAAAGTGTCCCTTGAGATCGGGGGAATACGGTACGCCAGTCGCTGAGCATTCATTCAATTCATTCACTGGGCTCAATTATGGAAGGAGTTTCCCGTTCTATGGGAATATGGAAAATAACGCGCGCAAATAAGGATCAATTTAAAATTAAAATTACCCATTCTCAAAAACTACTCCAACATTTTGAAAGTGCAATAGACTTCGGAGTGATGACAGATTAAAAAAGCACGGCGTTATTTTTTCGCATTTAAGGATGCGGTCAGTGGAACTTCGTGACGTGCGGCGTGCCATACGACGTGAGCATGGCGAGTTGTTTAGCCCAAAACAATAACTTCAGACACCTCAGTCTTCTTTGCGGTTCATTCCTCGTCAGTGGAACTTCGTAACGTGCGGCGTGCCATACGACGTGAGCATGGCGAGTTGTTTGGCCCAAAGCAAAAACTGCAGACACGTCAGTCTTCTTTGCGGTTCATTCCTCGTCGTAAAGAACTCCATTTTCACTCCTAGAGCGGATGATGATTTTAAACATTCAACGATTATTTAATTATGATGTTTTGGGGAAGATTAGCGGTACGTACATTTGACCAAATACCAGATATTTTTTGCCATAAACAGAACGATAAATTTCATTCCCGAGTCCGACACATGTTTGGGGGATTGATTGGTTGATTGACTTGATCTGTTCTCGGTTTATTTCTTTGTGGGGGGATTGATTGGTTGATTGACTGGATCTGTTCTCAGCTTTTTTCTTCGTATTAATTTCTGACAGCTTCAAGTGGTCTTTTCCTCGAAACAATACCTACTCGTCAAGTGGCCCGGAGCCTTATCTATCCCAGAAATCTCACGCCTTAATTGTTTCTTTCACATTTAGTTGGCATAAACTGGTGAAAAGTGAAGGTGAGAATTGACGTCATCCAAACTTATAATCCAACGATCGCGCCTCCGGACGCATTCCTTCCTCCCCGACACTTTATCCACGTGTCAGCACAAATTTTTTCGGGTTCTCCATTGAATTATCGGTTTTATCTTTCGTCGGCGGGATGGCGCACGTCACGTTCCAAGGTAGGTTTCATCGAGGCAAAAGTTTGTCCTACGGTTTTCTCAAACGGCGTTTCGGTTGATTGATTCATTGACGCAAATAATCCAGCAAAGAAATCTTGATTTATTTGGTTGGTCGATCGATTGATTGATTGGTGTTCTTTTGATTCAAGCATTTCTCAGTATGCTAACTATCGTTCGATTGATTGATAGATCATTGTATTTACCTGAAATCCATCGGTCCATTTTTTATTTAATTATTTTTAATGTACATATCCATTTTTTATTTAATTATTTTTAATGTACATATCCATGTTTTATTTAATTATTTTTAATGTACATATCCATGTTTTATTTAATTATTTTTAATGTACATCAACCATGTTGAGGTATTTTTTTGCAGATCAGTATTTTCGGATTCCACCGGTGACCAGGGTGTACACAACCGCCTGCGTCATCACGACTATTTTAACTGTAAGAGAATCTGTTTTTATTTTTTTGTTATTCGCCGTATAAATTATTATTTATTTATAAAATTCGCCGTATTCGCAGATTATTTAGTTTCTTTTTATCATTAATATTTACATTATTATTATTTATGATCTTTTTAATTAATTAATTTTGTTATTATTATTTATCTTTGCTATTATAATCATCATTTAATTTCTATTTTTATTATTTTTATTATTTCTGTATTAATTATTTAATTTATATTTTAAGTATTGCTGTTTTAATATTTATTTTATAATTTGCAGCATTTGGACTTGGTGACGGCCTTCCAGCTGTACTACAATCCCCGGCTCATCTTCTACCACTTCCAAGTATGGCGCATCCTCACCACCTTCCTCTTTTTCGGCTCGTTCGGCTTCAACTTCCTCTTCAACCTCATCTTCACCTACCGCTACTGCCGCATGCTGGAGGAGAATCAATATCACGGGAGGACGGCAGACTTTGTTTTCATGTTCCTAATCGGAGGACTCCTCATGGCGGTACGTCCGAACATTTTGAACGGAATTTAAAAAAAATTTAAAAAAATCTGTTCAATTTTTTTTCAATTTTTTTTCAATTTTTTCAATTTTTTTTTAACTTTTTGATTTATTTTTAAAATATTTTTAAAAATTAAAAAAAATTAAATGTTTCTTTTTTTAAATCTTTTAATTTTTTTTTCTCTTAACTTTTTTTTGAAGCCTTTTTAAGATTTCGGTATTTAAAGTAATTATTTTAAATTGGAGAGTTTTGTATGTATTGGTTTTAGGTCGTCGGAGTGTTCGTCCAGATTTTATTCCTCGGTCAGGCGTTCACCATCATGTTGGTCTACATCTGGGCACGACGGAATCCCCTCGTGCGGATGAACTTTTTCGGGCTGTTTAACTTCCAAGCACCGTACCTGCCGTGGGTGTTGCTGGGCTTCTCGCTCCTCCTCGGCAATCCCATCGCCGTTGATGTGCTTGGTATTTAACCGAATTTATTCAAAAACTCCTTAAGAGGGGGTTTTTTGTACGACACATCCTGACCTATTTTCAATCCTTCCAGGCATTGCTGTCGGTCACATCTACTACTACCTCGAGGATGTCTTTCCGCACCAACGTGGCGGATTCCGGATTTTGAAGACGCCTTGGATACTGTAGGTTAAGAAGTGTGCGTCCTTGTCTGTCTGTCTATCTGTCTGTCTGTTTGTCTGTCTGTCTGTTTGTTCATCTGTCTGTCTGTCTGTCTGTCTGTCTGTCTGTTCATCTGTCTGTCTGTCTGTCTGTTCATCTGTCTGTCTGTCTGTCTGTCTGTCTGTCTGTCCGTCTGTCCGTCTTTCTGTCTGTCCGGTCGGCAATATCTCTGTCGCTTCGTCTGTCTGTATATCTGACGGTGTACGTGACTGCTGATCTGCCTGACAATATGATTTCTGCGGTGCCTGTCTGTATGTTTGTCTGTCAGACTTTTGGTTGTTTCTCTGCCTTATGACGTGCCGGTCACTTCGCCTGAATGTCTGTCTCTTAACGCTTGTGTGGTTTCGTTTGTCTGATTGCCTTTGTGTCTACGTTACTGAACGACTGTCCGCCGACGTGGTTGTGACTTTGTCCACCCGACAGCCTGCCTGACTGCCTGTGTTACAGACCACCTGTTTGTCTGATTGTCTTCTTTACTGACTGGCTAATTGCCTGACTGTTTGTGTTACAAACCACCTGTTTATCTGACTGTCTTCGTTACTGACTGGCTGATTGCCTGACTGTCTGTATCGCTAAATGACTGTCGCCTGACGTGGCTGTGGCGTTGTCTGTCATACTGCCTGACTGATTACTAATGTGGCTTCGTCTGCCCGGTCGCTTGAGTGTTTTACTGACTGACTGCGAGAGTACCTCTGTCTGATTGTCTAATGCTCGGAATTCCTGCCTGACTGTCTGTCGCTTCAGCTGCCTGTCTGACCGGCGGACTTTTTGCGTGACTGACTGTCCGTCCATCCGGCTGCCTGAGTGTGTGACTGTGTTGTCTGCCACCTTGATAAAATGTATGTCGCTTTTGTCTGTCTCTGTCGGGTTAATGTGTATGGCCTGCAAGCCTGCGTTTTACCTCGCTTCAGGAAAAAACTGTTTGACCGGGAAGCGGACCAGCCTTATGCACCGCTGCCAGAGGAGCGGCCCGGTGGATTTGACTGGGGCCAAGATGTGCCTGCTCAAAATCAGCCTCAGGCTGCCGGCGGTGATGACTGAGATGAACTGACATTCCTTCAAAGGAGATACCTCCCCTCTCCAGACACGAGTTCGTCAAATGCTTCTGTGGTGCGAAATGTTTTTCATTTTCTCCCTCGTTTCTGGCGAGGGGACAGGAGGTCACGCCTTGCTTTCTTGTTTCACTGATGCCTGCTTGCTGTGAAGACAGCGTTTGATCCTCAGTGATTTGCACATCTTTTAACAGTCATCTTTTGTTGCCAAATGTGCGATTTATGACCGAATTGTTTTCTTTCCTTGTAAAGAACTCGTTTGAAAAAACATGTCGACTTCCCTGTGTGTTTCTTAGCAGTGACTGCCACTGAGATTGTCAAAGAACATGCTACACCTGTAATGCCACAACGATTACCGATTTGATTGCAGACGGGCACACTCGATATAGATAGACATATAGGCAAACAGACAGACAAACGTAAAGACAGACAGACAGACAGACAGACAGACAAACAGGCAGGTAGACAGACAGGCAGACAAGTAGACAGACAAACAAGCAGGCATATAGATAGACATATAGGCAAACAGACAGACAGACCGACAGACAGACATATAGGCAGGCAGGCAGACAGACATATAGACAGGCAGGCAGGCAGACAAACAGATTCAGACAGATACATATAAATAAGCAAGACGTATTTGGAACGACGGTAGCAAAGGGCACACGACGTCTTAGCAACACAATTTTGTGCATGCATTACTGGCACGGTTTCATTACATTTAGCGTTTGTTGAAGACTTCTATTAACACTTACAAGTCACACTGCCTTTCTACCTATAAAAGATGACTTCGAAAAAGCCGTTAAAACTCTCTGGACACGGTTGCATGACCTTTTGGGGAGTCACACCTGCCATTGATCTGGCGGCCGCCACATCCAGTATGTCGAGCCTTGATAATGTGCCATTTCCACGTCTATCTTCTGTATGACTGCGCCTCCATGATTCATTTCAACGTTAATGCTACAATGTAGTAATCAAAAACAAATTCTCCAGCCGTTTAAAAGTAAATTTTCTTTTGCACATTAGATTCACGGGAGCACTTGAATATTTTGATCTGTTCCGCCGGAGATTGTCGACACATCCTCAAAACCATAGCGGGAGAACGCAATCGGGAATCAAAGAAACTCATTCATGTATATTAAAATTGCCGCAGGATAATTAACAAGACAGCTGTTAAAATATTATAATTATTTATTTTTTAAAGTATTTTTCGACTGTTTCATTTTGTAGTTTTATGTGCTAAATTCCTCAGCCGAAAACGTGGCACGGGACGTGCTTTTGCTGTCTATTCTGTTGGAGCAGGCGGAAGAAAATACGGAAGCAGCGGGGCAAGGTTTGTTGTGGTCTCTACAAAAACTTATATATGCGAATTTATTTTATTGAGATTTCAACGAAATTGGCTTCAGACAGACAGACAAGCAGACAAGCAGACAGACAGACAGACAGACAAACAGACAGACAGACAGACAGACAGACAGACAGACAAGCAGACAAGCAGACAGACAGACGTATTGTCTACATAACATGTACATGTCTGTAGGAATCTTAAGTAATATTCTTTTAAAAAAATTATTCCTGAGTAATAACAATTTTTGATTAGGAAGAAAAATCATTAGTAATAAAAAATCAGGGTTTCAATTATGATTATATCTATTGATAAATGACCATTACTGTACACAGAGTAATGTAGTTTTGGAATATAAGAAAAAATTATTAACATGTCATTTCGTTCAGGGTCAAACGTGGAAGCGTTTCTGGAGTTGCTAGGGAATCTGAAAATTCGGCCTTGTACCCAAAAGTTGGTGAAAGACAAGTGCTACAAACTAAAAAGGTGCGTACAACTTATTAAGAAAGTCAAATAGACATAGCAAAACAAATATTATTACACACATATATATATATATTTATATAGGATAACATATATATATATATAGGGTAATATATACATATATATATATGTATAGGGTAATACATATATATATATATATAGGGTAATATAGACACATATTTATGGTAGAATGAGGCAATGTAATTTTTCCCTTTTCGTCTCGTGTACAAAGGCTGCTAACAAGGGACGCTGCAGATTGCCTATTTGATTTCGATCACTTAAAGGTAAGTCAGTCCATCTTTGCTCGCTAGAGGGTTGCAGCCAAAAACCCTTCTCCATCATTAATTAGTGTAGCAGCAACGAATAGCGCAAGAATCAAGGTTGAGGTTAGTTTTGCGGTGATTTAACTAAATTATGGTGTTTGATTATGAGCGTACCTCAAAAAGCGCTCAGATGCGATGATGATCGTCAGTCCGTTGTCCATTGCTCTATACATTTTTTATCAAACGATTACGCATCGATGGAACATGTATAAATATACATACATGTATAAGAATATGTATTAATAAATTACTAATAGCGAAATAAATTGCAGTAAAAGTAGGTGACTAATTATTTTTTGGTCATCTAAAAATAAATCATAAAGGATTTGTAGTTTATTGTTTTATTTGTTTGATTTGCGCGAAGACATTTCGCTGAATTAGTTTACCAAGTCCAGTATTTAAATTTCTATTTTTATGTTTATGTTTTTCGGAAACTAAAAGAGCTTTTGAATTAGTTTTTTTAACTTATTTCATTTTTAGTTCACTTTTGTGGGTGATTTAACCCTCTGGTTGCCGGGTGTTTTAGGTATACGGGTAGTGCTGGGTCAGCCAAAGTTGGCTTAAATAGGGAAAGTACCTAACTTGAATGGTTAAAATGACAAGGGTTCATTTGGCACTTTCCCTGCTCGGTTAGTGCCGTACCGCCAGACGGCGCTGTTGCGCCTCCACACAACAACCTG
>LRSR01010929.1:0-19638 GCA_001579985.1 Hypsibius dujardini | reverse complement strand
CAGGAACTGCAGCATTAATAGCACATGGTATGAAGATAAAAACTCTCAGTGCCACCACCATGTATTGTAGAATCTCGACCCATCCGTGGTGCCTACGTCACCACATAGTAAAAAGCGATCGTTTTGATTGATTGCAAAGATGTGCGAACCACAAGACCGCACGTGTCGATTGATTGATCGCGTAAGCAGACCCACCAGGTCTGATTTACTGAGGGTCCAAAAAGTACCACGGATGGATCGCGATTCTACAGTAATTGAAGAAAAGCAAAACAGCACACAGGCATTGTGGTCATCAAAGTGAACTTTACGTGCATCGCACCTAAAAGTATAAACGAGTACCGACTGTCCGTAACAGCAGTGTAAAAAACTATATCTAGACAAATGGAATAAAACTCAAAGACATGTCTGTAAATCTAGAAAATAAAGGCATGGTACAAAAGAATCACATTTCGGGAGCAGGAACGACAAGTGGAAGGCAAAAATAATGTGGATCCGGGGATGTGAAAAAACAGTGTGGAATGAGCAGCGCGAAACTAAATGACAAGCAGAGCAAAAGCTCATTGACATACGGAACAGTTGAAGGGACCTCCTCCACTTCGAGCCGCTCAACGGTGGTCAAACTTGGCACACGTGTCATTGTTGAAATGACTGTACGGGTCGGTTTTGGGCAACTGAACGCCGCAGATGTAGCAGAAGAAGGTATGACAGATCGTGCAAGTCATCTTATTACAGCCTTCGATCTTCTACAGTTACAAATAGTTAGTCAGGAGAAAGACTCCAAAGAAATATTATATTTCCAAACCTCAGTCGGGCTTTTGCACTGCGGACAAGGCTTGCCATGGGTCTTGATGTAGTCCTCCGACTCCATATCACGGATGGAGTGCTCTATATTCTCCTTGCCGTGCACTCGAATCAGCGCCTCCTTCTCCGCTTGGGTAGCCGCGTTAATAAACAGATCCCGCAGTTCGCGCTTCTTCTCTGGAAGGCACAAAAAAAACTATGATAACGCATGGGAAATAAATTGTAAAAAACTTAACTAGCGCAAACAATGAGAAACGCAATCAACAGACTAGCAGCGGCAGGTAGTCGGGTACAGACAAGCAGGAACTCTATCCCGCAGAGATATCAGCACAGACTAGACTCGAGGGGCAGATAACTAGAATGACAATCCAGCAAATGGATGATAGAAACCCGTAAGTCATCCTGATCCAATACCTGATGAGAGACAAGGCTCATCGCCATGACTTTTAGCCTTGCAGTGCGGGCAGTACTGGATACCGCACACCGGATTCGGGCAAGTGATGTATCGGTCGTTTCCGCCAAGCATAGCATGGTCAAAAATGATGACGCATTGACATTGCGGGCAACGACGGGTGTCTGGCATGCCGTCCAGCAGTCGACTGTTGAGCGTCTGGCTTAGAGCATCCACATCCAGCGGATTGATTAGATCCGCCAACTGCAGCGACATCAAACCAGGCTTCATCTACCATTAATCTTTCCACTGTCTCACCCGCTCTTTCGGATATCAAAAAATATTAATAGTATACAATTTATGAATACATCAAATAAGTGACAATTAATTTCAAATTCCCTTTTTAACCAGAAAATAATAACCTCTTCTTAGCAATAGAAAATAGAAATTTAAACCATTTCACCCTATTTTTTATGATTTTTTTGCTATTTTATACCTGTTTGAGGAGTTGAAAACACACCCAAAGGCAAAACATTTGTAGTTTAATTAATTTGACGAATAATAGGAAACTCACGTCGTTAAAGGTAGCCGTGACTTTACAAGCATCCCCCATACAAGGAATCTCCGTGATATTACCACCTTCCACCTGAGCCTTGACATGACTGGCGATGCAGTCCTTGCAGAACATTTGACTGTGCGAGCACTCCATTGAAAAGAAGGTGACCTGGCCGGGAGAAACGGTACTCGCGCAGATCGAGCACTCCACCTGGTCATTCTCATCGCGTTCGCGTACTTTGGTGTCGCTGAATTTGGCCAAGCGTGAGAAAACGTCTTGGACTTCCCTGTCCGTCCCATACAGACACGTGCCGTAGTGCGACTCAGTGGCAGATGGATCTAGATCGAAGGCCGGCCGGCTGATGTAGATTATGCCAAATTCCAGGCCCATGATGCGCAGCAGATGTTGCTTCAAGTTGCGAAGGGACTCGTAGAGGATGTTGTGCTGTGTTTGGTCCATGTACTCTCGCCAGATCCGGACAAGGTATTCCCGCAACTTCTTCACCTACAACACAGACGTCCGCTTCATTCAACAGTTGATTGGAAGCTCGCTTCCTCAAAAGAATTAAGAACCTTCTGGTCAGATCGTACAAGCACAATAGTGTCGCATAAAATAGACAGAGCAGCAACAAATAGCCAAGCTACCTGTTCACTTTCACAACACAAAATATCGCATCCAGTCTACGGAAATGAGGATGAATGTCCAACACACGTCGCAATCCACTGTTAAATCTCATTGATGCTCGCTTATTTCTCTATTTATGAGCACTTCATGTGTCTGTCAAACTGTGTCTGTCAGTCTGTCTGTAGTCATTTGAGCACGTTCGTCTGCTTATATACTAGTACGGGAACTCATTGAACCTATCGGTGGTGATGTCGTTACCTGGTTGGCACTGTACCTGAACTTCCGTAATCCAGTTGCAAGTGACGTCATAAACGGGCGGCAAATGATTGGGAAAGCCATTAGTCAAATGGAAGTTGAGGAAGAGGGGCGGAAAGAACTCGACGTCTTTGACGACCTTCTTGCAAACGAATGCATTGAAATCGCCGCCGCCGCCGTGGCCGTTGTTCGGCTCCGGCATGGTGATCCGTGTGATGAAGAAAGAATCCTCCGACTCAGCCGGGGGTTTCGGGAGAAACTTGACGAATCCTTTGGTTCCGTCTTTCTCGTCCACGGTCACTTCAAACGAACCTTGATCTTCGGCTTGCAATCGGAAGATGGCCACATAAGACTTGCGGAAGTTAAATTCGCGCTCCTCTTCCTGGAAAGGAAAGATGTGTTCGGGAGAGCACCTAAATGTGTTGCTGCTTGTACCTCTGTGCTTGTCTGACTATGAGTATCTCCACCGGTCTAACGCCACAAAAAAACAGCGGTTCAATGTAGGAATGTAGGCATGTCCTTTTACTAAATTACTTGCCACTTTATCAGCGAATCAAGTCCAGATCAATGCAACACGGAAAGAAAACAAGTCGAGAGCTAAAAATAGCTGACTCATTCTAATGACCGAAAACCTCAGTACAAAATTTAAGGCATTTGATTGAAGAAGTAAAAATCTCAATGATAGTACAAAAATTAGGGTATTCAATGGGTCATGTTCAATGGCATCCTGTTTTGAATGTTGGCTCCCCATGTATTAACTTGATCCAATATCTTCTTGCTTTCTTTTTGGTCTGTTCAAACGAATAAAACTTTTTAGCCAGCACGCAATCAATCAAAAGAACCCACAAGTCTACTTTACTTGGAGAAAATGCAAAATTTCCTGGCGACCTGACTGGGGCGGCGCGGTGCAACTTTCTAGTATAGTCGGTGCGCGGACTGACTCAACAATCGATGGCCCTGAAAATATTTTAGGCAATCTTAAAAGAGGGCAAATAGTTGATCAACGAGATCTATCCAATCTTGTCTTGCGGCGTATATTAGAATTAGAATTATAAAATGAGTGGTACGAGATGTCCAATGTAAGAAACAACAAATGACTCTGAATCGCTGTGATGATAGTATTTCAATTTCCACGAATAATGTAGTCGTTGCCCATTAAATAGTTCAAATATCTTGCACTACGTGTGATTACAGTGCTGTACTGACGTCTGCTTGTGCCAATGCCTTCAAGACGTCATCCGGAGTAGCAGGCGGTCCAATAGGCCCGGGATTGGAGTTCCTCTGCCCAACCGAATATCTCCGGACACCCTCCGCCTCGGCCAACGATGGGAATCCCTGCAAGTCCGGAGAGTGGGGGATGGACTGGTCATACTGTAGCCTAGTCGGCGGCAACACTGCCACAGACTGCAACGGCACCAGGATCCCGTAGCCAATCATTGCTTGAAAGTAGTCGTAGCCGTCCACCATACCTCCCGGTGCAGCCATCATGTATTGCGACTGCAAATACCCACAAAAAAGACGCTAAATCATGCAAATTCAAACAAAATACACTAGGACTGCTTCATTTCGGATCAAACTGAAAAATACCAAGACAATCCGGAATTCGTCGATCGTATGAAGATTTATCATGGCTGAGTTTTTAGCATAGCAGCATGACCCAAGAAATCGAGGACTTACCAACGCCACCCCGACAAAGATTCCGGGGCTGAAATGGACCCGTCCCACATACTGAACCGTGCCCTGAACATGGGTCTGCCCAAAAGCGGCGACAACTTCCTGGCCGTTTTGCGGGAACTGGGCCTCCGAATGCTGCCGGGTGGGCTGTGCATGTGGCATCGGCTGCCGGGATTGAGGATGACTGGACGAAATGGGAGTCTGTTGCTGCATTCCATTGGGTTTGAATTTGATCGGTCGCTGGGGAGGTGCTTGAAGCAGGTTATGGAAGCCGTTAGCCATCGGAGTGTGGAAGGATGCGGTGGTACCGTTCAAGTCCGCGTTGCGCTCAATGAAGATGGGCGACGCAATCCGCGCTGGAGCGTGTTTGGACTTGGGCGAACCGACTTTGGTCCAGGACTTGTCCTCCAGCGGCTTCACTTTGCTTGGCGGTTCGAAACGGCCATATCCAGGTTTGCACTGGAAGACCTCAATGTAGCCCTTGACCTGGCTCCCGGCATAGCCGCAAGCTGTAACATCGGTTTCACTGCCAACCGGCTCATCCTGAAATTGGACAGGTAACCCTCAGTTAGTCATTCACTCAATGTAATATTAATGACAGCCCGTTATGGCTGTCCTTTCTATGCTATCCATGGCATTCCATTGGTTTTTTGTGCTTGAAGTAGGTCGTCGTACTAAAGCTGAAAAGCTTACCATTTCCAGACCAACCAAGTGAGAATTGAGAAATGCCTTGATCACACCGATCCATCTCACCGTCCCCGGGGTGTAGACATCTGAGCCGACCTGCTTCACCAACACTCGATCTCCCACTCCAATGTTGTCCCGATTGGCCACACTTGTGAAAGGCGGCCCGTCGTCATCCGGCATGCCGCCCGCCACAGAGCAGGATTCAGAGGAACTCTTGAGCTCGTCAGGCGGTGAAATGTCCTTGGACTGAATATCGGTAGACGGTTCCGCGCTGGTCTCCAGCTTCTTCTGACGCCGGTCATAGTCCTCTTTGCGCAGCCAAGTGTCAGGCTTGTCGCGAGCGATCCACCGTCCATGGTTGAGCTTGCAGGTGAAGAGCTGCTTGCCTTTAAACTTTCCACTCCAATCCTTCTGGCCACAAGCATTCGTCTGAAAAACGTCATTGAGTACACCACTAGCACATGTACGCTCAATTAAGAAGAATTAATTAACTGAAAGCAATAAAAAAATCACTAATAACCGTGACAATTACTAAACGCGCCTAACTGTTGTCCTTACAAATTCAACTCCGAGTTGCATTCCGGCCATGCCAGGAACTTCTCCGACGTAGAGGACGACTCCATGCTGCGGTGTTGACTTTCCTTCCCTAACCTCAAACCAAACAATCTTGTCGTTCTTTTGCACCGGCCGAATATCGGACTCTACGGGACGGCGTGGCTGGATACCGAACGCCTCGTTGTAGCGCTCTTCAAGGACAAGACTCTCCGGCGGAACAATCATCCCGTAACCCGGTCCGCAGTGAAACTGATCCACGCCGTCGATGATGCCGCAGAAGTCTGGCGTGCCCTTCCGCTCATCCTACACGGAGACATCGTTAGGAACACCAGTTCGACGACAGTAGTGAGCAAGCCAAACATACCAAACGAAGCGCGAACTTCTTCCCCTGCTGCCTCTTCACCTGACCAGACCACATCACTTTTCCCGCCACGGCCTCCTCGTCCGATTTCCTCCACATCACTCGAGATCCTATACCGATCACGCCTTCCTGTGCGACTTTGCCATCACCACTACCATTCTGCCTTGTCGTCGTTGAAGAGGATGCCTTTGCATTGCCGGTATTGCCACTCGACGGCTGTCCGCCGATTTCATAGCCGAAATCCACCTACGTAGTAATGACAGTAAATAATCAAACATGGAAACGATGCCAATAAATGACCCCATCAAAATTTCGGATGTGCGGATTTAGAAATTCCTGCAGTTACCTCAGACATGAGCTCGGCCGGAAGTATCTCTTTGCCGAATCCTTCGCGAATGGCGAAACGTGCCAAACCATTAGCGCGGCCTTTGTAGTGCTGGTCGCCAACCTTATCATCCTATGAGAGAAAACGAAGGGGTGAAAAATGACTTTGCGAACACACATTTTTGCAGTCGAGTACCAGTTACGTACAAACTCGACCACGACGACATCTTCAGTCTGTTTCAAATCCGTCCGACCAACATGGCGTACCGTCCCACGAGCCGCCCCATTTTCCGTACCAAACCACACCACGCGATCATCCACTTCGTAACGTTTCACGGCCGCTGATTCCCAATCTGCAGTCTGCTCTCGACCTCCTAAAACAGCAATCATTTGCTTTCCATGAACCCGCTACAATGAAGTCAAATGAAAAACTTTCTCTTACCAGCGGAGTCGATCTTTAACTTGTGGGTGCTTGGTAAGGCCGGTCGCGTGGAAAATCGCTTCTTCCCAAAGGGTCGTCCCTTGAAAGGCACATCAGCAACGGGATCAGCCAGCCGAATCGCCCCAATAGTGACGTAGATACCCCGAGCAGGTGGCGAACACTTGAATGGCGCGTAGCTCTCAATGAAGATACCGATATCCATGTAAGGCGACTCTTTCAATTCCACCCCGAACCAGCGACCCATTCGACTTTGCACTGTGATTTCATCCACAAAGCGTATCACACCGAGAAGTTGAGCAGGCCCCACGGTAACGAGAACTTCCGTATCACTATAAACACACAAACACATGAATATAACCTAATCAAACAATGGTTGCACGCCTTCATCTGCGACTACGTCACAACATCGACGAAAACAAGAATCGATGACATAAAACAATTTGCATGGTCAGACATAAAATTAGCATAAACATGGCGAAAACCTTATAGAAAAGGAATTACACAGATTTTAGGTAAATAACGTTAATAGAGCAATCAACCAATGGTCACACCTACTCAAACATCTTCGTCGCTTCTTCAAGCCAATTTTCGTCTCGTGCAACCACCAGGCGCAACTTGAACTGCTTCTCGGCCCGAAGCAGGGACGAGGTAAATGAGCTCACTTCCAAGAGATCATCATACGCGGCGTGAGCATACAAGGGCGCCCCAGCGGTGGAATGATGAAAAGCATCCAGCGATTCCAGCAAGAGGATCTGCTCATCTGATGATGTGTCGCTGCCACCTTTGATCTCCTGGACGAGACAGCCGGCCGGCATAAGGATGCCCTCCTCGTCGCTGGAAAGTCCGCTGGGTGGGATGCTGATGGTGTCTTTCAAGAGGATGAATTTCGGATTCAAATTGAGGCCGGTGGCCATTTTTCAACAGGTTCGTTCGATTGATTGTTAATTGGAATGCAAGGACGATTCCAGGCCGCAGATATTTATCCGGGCGAGATGGTTAGATGGATGGTGAGGATCTCCGCGCTACGTCCACTCTGCTGATGAATCTGTAAGAAAACGAAAATTGCTGACGACGAATGTGCACAGTAATAAAGTCTGAGGAAGATAAGGCGCAATATTCGAAAAAATTCAACGATAGACGCGGATTGGAATGCTCAATGGATGGAACCCCTTCAACTCAATTTCGAAATTTGCGCCCTCAACGGAAGAACGCGAACAGATTAATCAGCAGAACATTTTTGAAAAAAGGAACAGAAAATATTTTAGGAAGTTAAATTGAGCAGGCCGCGGCTTTTGCCCGAGTCTGGCTGTTGAAAGCGTGGGGCCGCCTCGGATATCTATTCCTGAAAGCAAAACAAATAAGGCGGACTAACGCTGAGCCAACACGCCAGCATGCACACAGCTCTCAACATTAGGTGTCATCGGTCGGCTCGAAACCGCGGTTTTGTGCTCAGTATGCGTTAGCCGTTTGGCCGAGAATATTCAAGTCCACCAACGCGTTTTTTTATCGTCTTACCGAATATTTTATCATTCCTGAACGACTACCGAACCGACACCTTGATAATGTCATTGTATTCATGTAAAATTTGTCTGGCGCACGGCATAACTAGGAATTTCTCTCTGAAGCAGACTCTGGTACGCCATCAAAAAAACCCCCATCCGGAGAAAGAGTGTGATGTGACAAAACTGCGTGAGTGTTCAGATAAAAATCGTCAAAATAGCAGTCAATTAGCCGAGTTTATTCCATTACTCACGCTGAAAATATTCTTAACTAATTAGTCTATAAATAAGAAGCTTATTGCGAATTCAAGTTCTGCAAATCATTGCTTGATTGAATAGTTGCTTTATTATTTGCAACTGCCGACTTGATTGAATTAGGCGTACTTATGCTGTGTTGATTCTTTGATTGAGGTTGAATCCTTGATTGAGGTTGAATCCTTGATTGACTATCAGTGCTTCTTACTCTGATGCGTTACTTTTCAGACCACAAATGTCACGAAATGAACTGCAATTTTGCGTCAGCTCGTGTTGATCGGCTTATAGAACATCTGAAAAATATTCATGACCAGCGAGGCTTCCAGGTGGAGACTAAGACGTTCGAGTCGCGGGAATCCTTCTTAGAATGGAAGGCGGAGTCTGAACGTGTCACCATATCACATTTCGTTAAGCACCGTGGTGTAAAAAACACCAATTCAGGAAAACGAGACATTTTCTATTGCTTTCGGACTGAGACTTCTTCGGATATATCTCCATTCAAATGTACCTCATTTATAAAGGTACTACATGGGCGGATATTAAGCTCTACACAAAGCCATGTACACAGTCGTGCAACAGGGTATATAATTAGCTGTATAACTAGCTGTATAACTGTTTGTATAACTAGCTGTATAACTATTTGTATAAATAGCTGTATACCTAGCTGTATAACTAGCTGTATAAATAACTGTATAATTAATTATATAGAACATTTGTTTGCAGTTTGCGTAATCATCTCTTTTACTCTACTCAAAGGTCACAGAGGATGAGCAGGGTCAAACTGTGAAATACTGTTTGCATCATTATGGCCATGATCCGGCCGACGACCTTCCCAAGTATCCACTGCCTCAAGCTTTAAGGCATGAAATCGCGGTTCGGCTGAATCTTCACGTAACACCACGCACCGTTCTCATTGACATTGAAAAGCTGCTTGTGACGCATACCGAAAAGGCAAGAATGTTTTTTACTTTGTTGATTTGGTTTCGAACAAAAAATGCAAAGTTTTGCCATTGGAATCTAAATTTTTTAAATTCACACTTGGACAAGCTCAATTACTATAATACGTTCTCATTAAAAATTTCCTTCTAGAATCTTTGTTGACGTAAAAATACTGGAGCTGTTTAATTGAGCGTATAACTAAGGATATAATTAGTAGAATGTTTGCACATGACGCCGGTTGAAAGGATGACTAACCTACACTGCCGTATTAAGCCACAATTGTTTTCCCAACATTAGGTGGAGAAAAAAACCGAGGAATGTACCTCACATTACAAGATGTCCATAATATTCGGAAAGAACTCTGCCCCGAATATTTTCCAAACAACGCGTGTGATTTTGACAGCCTGCGAGCCGAGTTTTGCCGCCAACAAACTGTCGAGATTGAAAGCCGCACCCTTCTCTTCCTGAAAAACGTGATGGAACCAATCGAAGGATACCCAGCCATGACGGAGACTCACTTTGTTGCCGTTATCCAAACGCAGGGCCAGCGGGATATGCTGCAACAGTATGGCAGGAAGGGAATTTGCATCGATGCGACGCATAATATTACACGATACAAAAAAATATATCTGGTCACACTGATGGTTCTGGATGACAGCGAAAGAGGAGTTCCAGTAGCTCACTGTTTGATCAATCACGAAGACACACCGTCAATGGAGGTCTTCTTTCGAACGCTACTGCCGCAAATTCAGGGTCTTGGTGTCCGCTACTTCCTTTCAGACGACGCGCCAGCCTTTTACAACGCTTGGCAAAACATTGTCAAAGACAAGGCCGTCAAAATTCGTTGCGACGTGATCCTCCATGTTTTCCTCCAAAGCCGACCCGGAACGAGGTCCATTAGGGCTCTCCGACCCGGCAAACGAACCGCCGTCATCGTCTTCGGCGTCTGTCTCGTCACCCGGTAAATACGACTTGTCCAACTCCATTCCATCTCCTCCATCTAAGAAATACAAACATTCTAAATTTCTTTTATCAAGTAAAGTCTGATCAAAATGTAGCACAAATACAATTTATTTAAATAAAAAATAGTTTTGAGAAAGACCTAAAATTAGTAACTGTTTTTTAGTAAACAGTAATTGTAACCTAAAACAGTAATCTTATAAAAAACTAAATGAAAATATAAAAAGGTAAACTAAACAAAGGACATTGAAAACGCTTGTTGCACATGTGGCAAAAACCTCAGGCCAACCGAATTAAAACCAACTTTTTACTGGCGCCCAGCAAAATGGGATGGAAAACGAAATTTCTTTTCGTCGTGCAATTTACAAAGTACGCGGGCTCTCGTGGGCGTGGGCGTCATCATACGTTCTCCGCAAAAAATCAATGAATCAATCAAGAAAATCGGCAGAATACTTTAAAGTCAATCAATCAATCAACTGACAAATTGCGTGGTCAGTTGTGATAAAAAACAGCTGCACGCATTGACCGAAATGGCTCAAACTCCGACCACCCCATTTTGCTGGCCGCCGGTAAAAAGTTGGCTTTAATTCGGTCGGCTTGAGGTTTTTGCCACGTTTGTACCTTCTTCACCAGAGATTATGCCTCTGCATGCAGCATTTTGTTTTGCCGCGTCCCTCAGGTCCCAGTAGGCGCAATCATCAACCGGATCCTGCTGGGCTGATGTCGAGGCACCTGCAAGCAACAATCAGTAGCTGACCGAATTAAAGCTAGCCTTTTACCGGCGCCCAGCAAAATGGGGTGGTTGGAGTTTGATCAGTGTAATTTTCGGTAAGGGTGTCGACTGGGTGGGAGAGTCGCGAGAAAGCACAACCGGGATGGAACGCCCAAAGTGGGCCAGATTATGATTCCCGTAATACTGGTGTTAAATCAATGAATCAAGCGATGTGTGAAACAGCTGCACGCATGGGCCAAAAATGGCTCAAACTCCGATCACCCCATTTTGCTATGCGCCGGTAAAAAAGTTGACTTTGATTCGGTCGGCCTGAGGTTTTTGCCACTTGTGTACATGATATTTTAGGAAGCTTGAAGCCTGAGCAATACATTTCAGTTAATCGATCTATCCATCAATGGAAACAAAGAAATAATATGATTTAATCACTCAATCAAGCAATTCAGTGAGAGGCAAAACCGATCCACAGGCTGACTCAATATCGACCAATCAATGAATCGATCGAAAAAGTATCATTGCACGTACCTAAATTAATTTGGACTTCATGGCTGATGGGTGCCCCCGCCGCAGCACTAGCAGCCGCTACAAGCGTTGCAGTTGAAGTCAATATTTTAAGGCGAGTGCTGAATCGTGTAGTCCGAGAAGTCATTCTTTCCGCTGCCAAAAGATTTGCGACCACAAAAAGAATGCAAATGCAAAAATATTCTAAGTCCACGATGTGCGCTGTTTTGCTCTGCCTGAACGGCTGAGCTGAATACGGACGGCTAAACTGAGTGTGAAAAAGCCCGGCCGGTTATTACGAGCTGACCGAATAGCGCCTAATGTTGAGAGCTGTGTGCATGCTGGCGTCTGAGCCAACCGCTCAAGCTCTAATCCGGATTGATTGATTTGGCCACGCGCACACAGACACACACAGTCGGACAAATCGAAGCGTCTCTTTTTCCTGTTTTGACTTTTTTCGAGCGTCGCGCTTTTCCAAGCACCTCCGACTTTTATTTGACTTTGTTAACCCTCTCCTTTGGACCATTTCTGTCGGGCATTCGGTAGGTAAGGGGTGAGTCAACATATGGAAATGCCGTGGATTTTCCGGTGTTGTTGGCGTTTTGGGGACGCGTCGATCTATTGATTGACCTTTGCCGTTTTTTTTCAACGCCGAAAATTGGGCGATCTGCTGGTGTTTTCAGTCCAAGTAGTGTGTTCATAATTGTTCACTTTTAAAATTGTCCTAAATGGTGAGGATATTGAAAAATCCTGGAAGTTACGGCTTTGTACATACTAGCGTGATAAAATGGCTGCTTCCCATTATTGGTCAATTGGTTGATTTAATACTTCATTAGTGTAACAGTGCTGCCGGCCAATCGATCGATCGATTGGTTGATGCTTGATTTCGATCTGTATAAGATTTCTTCGTACTAGTACAAAAATGTTAGTTCTTGATGCCGAGGTCCGATTGGCTGGGCTGCTTTCTCAAGTAACATCACTTTCCGGTCTGTTCTTCGACCGCCTCCGGCACGGCCGATTGATTGATCGATCGGTTGATTGTTTAGCGTGCCGTGTGCACAATATCTGTCTCTCCTTTCAGGTGGTGTGGACCGTTGTACGGATTGATTGATTGATTCAATTAAGCTTGACTTCAGTGCGTTCTTCCAGGAATTATGGCGTCCCTGGCAAGTCAACCTGAACCATCGGCCGTTCCGGTAGTGAAGCCCCACGCATGCGAAGTGGCAGGTCAGTGAGTTTTGTCTTTTCCTGCTCTATTTTTCACTTTCGTGCTGTTCAATTCGGCGTTAAGCAATAGATGGGTTTTAGGATTTCTTTTAATTTAGTCTTATGTTTGATAATAAACTTTTGTGTTTGCTTCTGTTTCGCGTCAAGGGTGCGGGCGATCCTTCAAATGGCAAAGTGAACTGGACCGACATAAACTGTGGCATTCAGGGGAGAAGCCATTCGAGTGCTCCTTCGAAGGTACGTGACTGTTATTTCATAGTCTTATTTCATAATATCGGCGTTGTTATGATATCTTCTCTTTCGAAGGTTGCGGCTATCGGAGCGCTCAAAGTGGAAATCTTCACGTACATGAGCTCAGCCATACTGGGGAGATTCCGGAAAAGAAGGAGCGCAAACGCCGCAAGGTGAACTTGAACCCGCCGAAACAGTACCCGTGTCCACGTAAGTGATTGAAATCCATGCTTGGTGCTATACTGTTTTTGATCGCTTTTTTCTGGCTTTATACTATACAACGTTCAAATCATGTATCTTTGTTCATCCCGTGTAGAATGTGACAAGATCTTCGAGTGGAAGAGCTACCTGGACCGGCATATCGTTTCTCATACGAGTAGGGCCTTTTTTACCATTCCTAGTTAGCCACTCTACTCTCGCAGGCTTACAAGAGTGTCTCATTCAACAGATGAGCGCCCGTTTGTATGCGACTTCCAGGGATGTGACTACAAGGTAAGCTTTAAAACTCTCCCATCAATTTTCAAGTCGGCAGTGTTTGGGAATGAGCTTTTACAATGTGCTTCGCATTGCTTTCCTACTATCAACTTGTAGGCCAACCAGGCTGGCAACTTGAAGTAAGCAGGAGTCATAAAACTGTTCATTTTTTGCACTTTTGAAATTACAATGGTGATAACCTTGTCTAAATTTGATGTACAGGTATCACATGCAGATGCATACTGGTAGGCAAAAAACTTCGTTCTGGTGTGGAAATTCCCTTTTTTAAAGTTAAGCTGACGACCGACTATTTCGTCGAAAGGTGTCAAGGCCTACGAATGCACATGGGCGGGCTGCGATTACAAGAGCACCCAGTAAGCATACATGCCGTCGTCGTATCACTTGCGGTTGCTGTTACGATAACGGTATCTAAATATATCTTTTCCGTCTTCTTCAGTCCCGGCGTCCTCCGAACCCATATGAAGAGCCACAGTCGTATGTAGCCATTTTCCCCCGGAAATACCAGTGGTAGCGCTACACAATAAACCAAAAGTTTTTCCGTTTTCTCCACAGCAGTGAAGAAGGGTTCACAAGCTGGTTTTGCCTGTCGCTCCGAGGGCTGCGACTTCCACACCACCGAGTAGGTGGTCCTTTTTTATCACTTGGGATTGTTTTAAATGTGTCACCTATTTTTTCAGTTCCGATGAGTTGAAGAAACACTTGAAGAAAGAACACTCGGGTTGGTTTGAATGGGCTCGGTCCGTGAGGATGTGATAGAAACTGCCTGCTTACCAGATTCGATGGTTGTAGGTGAAGAAATATTTAAATGTCCTTGGGAAGACTGCGATTTTGCCGCGTCCAAACCGACGGAACTTAAATCTCATTATGTTGGTCACACCGGTTAGTGATTCTAGTTCGAACTGCAATCGGTGAAGAAACAGCCTTTGAGCTTTGAGGCAACAGTCAGCATTTCCCTTTTTCCTCTTCGCAGGAGAACGACGCTACGCTTGCTCCTTCGACGGTTGCCTATACCGCTCTGCATTCCCCGGCCATGTAAAGGCGCATTTCATGACACACTCGGAGGAGAAGCCGTTCCATTGCCGTTTCGAAGACTGCGATTTCAGCGGAAAGACAACCCGTGAGCTCGAAAAGCATCGCAAACGGCATGTGGGTAAGTATTAGATGACTTCGCTTATCCCGTGCGTCATCTAGTCCTGCTTCTCACCACTTACAATTTAATGTTTCAGGCGAGAAACCCCACGTCTGCCCCAAGTGCTCCTTCTCAGCAGTTTCTAGCGGTGAGTTACAAAACAGTTTTATTTGTTTAAATTTATTATTCTATACGGTGATTTTTTGTTTATTCAATTGCAAACATGTTATTCTTGAAGAAGAATTAAAGATTCCACTTATTAATACTTGGGACCATTAATAGGCTGATTGATTGATACATCTTTTTCTATTTTATTTTAGTTTACGTTCAGAAACATATGCTCGCAAAGCATGACGATGACGACGAGGAAGACGCCAAGCCGGTGAAGAAATCCAAGAAGCGAGACGGCTCGAAACGCGACCACAAGGAAAAAAAAGCCATCGCAGAGGGTGGTGTGAAGAAAAAGAAGGTCAAGAAGGATGGGGGCCTTGCCGGCAGCAGCACCAAGCTCAAGATCTCCAAGATAAAGATCTCTAAAAAAGATGTGCCTTCTACCAGCGGGATCAGCAAGAAGACATTCTTGCCGGCTTCCTCGTCCAAAAAGATTAAGGACGACGGGAAGAAGAACGGTCATAAAACGGATGGAAAGAATAAGTCCGGAAGGAAATCCTCGAAACACGCTAAAGGTTAGTCTGAAACTGGCCATTTTAAAGTTGTGTGTTATTGCTTTACACTCTCTGCTACTTTGAAGCATATTTTGGCTGTGTTCTTTTGAAGATAAAATATATGTTGATGGGGGAAGCAACAGTTTTATTTTACTCCCACTCCCAAGTCGTCGTCCATTTAATAATCATGGTTTTTCTTTTTAGAATCCAGCAACGAGCCGGAAACATCGAGCGATGAATCTGCTCAAGAGGAAGAATCGGAAGATGAGCGAGTGGTGATCACTCCGAAGAGCAAGCGCGCCGCTGGCCGGAAACACTAACTTCGAAAAGCGCGTCATTGCCTGTAATCTGCTTCCAATTGTTATCTACCTACAAGCGGTATTCTCTGCTATACCTCCTATTGTCCATTTTGCATCAGTGACTGTTTCTTGAAAATCACTCTCCCTTCCTCGCTCTTTGAGCATCGCTTAAACCTGAAGTGGTCTGCTTCCTACAGCGTACCGGCGGGCTTGTTTAGCAATTTTTCGCTTTTTTCTTCCAGTTATTTATATAATTTAAAATTATTTCACGAGTGGTTTTTTCTCTCCCTTAATTGTGTGCTGCTGCAATATTGCTGTCGTTAGGTTACACCTGAGGTTTTTATGTTTTCTTTACTACTTACCTAGCACCTGTTGAAAGGTTTTCACGCACTAGCCGTCCATTTCCTGGCGGTTTTCTTCTGATTCATTTTACGCGGCGATCTGTATTGTGTAATGCGGTTGTTAGATGCGTACTGCGGTACGAGTCATAAAGGAAAAATGACAAAGGTAAACTGATTCAGCCGTACCGAATTTCAGCGGGTGAAGGGAAAAGATTAGGGCACAAAGATGAACAACCCTTTGGGAGAACAACAATACACAGACAGAGTGCGATTGGAATCATTCTAACTTAATTCCAACTTCACGCCGTCCTTAATTCACGCTCTAAAATATTTCACTCACTTTCGCATTAACTGAAATATGGACGGATCTTGGATCTCACGAGTGAAGTTTTTCTCACGAAAAGGGGCGTAACTTGTGAAGAAAGGTGGTTGGGTCAAGCCCAATTTCACGTCGTGATACGAGGGGCAAACTGAAAGTAATGTCACTTGGTTCATATTCCGGTTCCAATTGAATTTGTTTTTAATCTTTTGCCATGATCATAAGCATCTACCTCTCACCAATTGATTCCAAAAGGCTTTATAGCAAATCAATCAAAACTCGAGGAGTAAAAATATTTTTAATAAAGTCATGCTTGCTTTACCTGATCTTAGGAAATCGGAGCCATAACTTCTTCTATTTACTAAAGAATACCTGTTGATTAAAAAAATCTAACCTAACATTAATCATTTAGGCATGCAAAGACCTGAATGCGCAAATGCACAAATTTTGTTTTCACTGAGCAGAAGAGAATAAACATGCAGATGACCAAACCTCACCGAGAGCATTCTTTACAGCCTTAATTCTTTATCTTGATTGATTGATTCATCGTTGATTGATTGATTGAACTCAAGGAGAACCTCGATGTCAATTATGGGAATTCAATTCTCTTGTAGGGCCTTTCTTGGATACAATCGATGTCAGTTTATTAGTAGGACTGAATATATCTGGCATTTTTTTGCCGCCCTGAATTTCCGAAATGAATCTAGTGGCGCACGAAAACTGACAGTCAAATGCAACAATTCCACTTTGAAAAGTGTATCTCCGAAAATAAATCAGATCTTCCAGACTCTTAAAGCTAGATTCATGAAACTTGAAAGGCTAACGTGCAAGTCCTCTATCTATCCTGGCAAATTGGGAGAATAAAAAAAGAGCCTCGCGCCCAAGAGTAAAACATAAAGTGACATTACTTTCGGTTTGCCCCTCGTATAGGGCGTGATTTACAAATAGTGTGAAGTTGGGATTTAGTTGGAATGATACAAATCGCACTCCGTCTAATGCATGTACAGTACTGCATAGACTTATACAGTTAGTATAACTGTTGGTCAGTGTGCAGTGACTCCGTCCAATCACCGAACGCCATTGGCGTAATAAAACAATAGACTAACGTCCTTTTCAGTACGTTTGAAAATGCAGCGCAATAAGCGTGGAGTTCTGTTACGGGAACATTTACCGTGACCCCTGTCGTGTTGACTTGACTATCGAGCTTGTCTTGGTTGACCTATAGTCTTGGGCCTCCAGGTGGAAAAGGATCGTCTAACTGACGGGTCGTATTAACGATTTAAAACAGGTTTGTCGACCCTGATTACTTTTTTCCATGCAAAGGTGGGAGATGTTGTAGTGTAATTAGTATTTCCCAGTGGATCAGGTCAAACGGGATAAATAAACTATTCGCAGGATCCCTCTGTCTTGTGATAAGTCCAAATGTGTACAGCTCGAGGCATCCGTCTCGGAAGGCATGTTGCCGGTACTGCTATCAGTCTCGTTTCTGACTCAAAGCCTAGGGCATTGCATTGTAGCCCAAGGATGGGTCGAAAGATTGCACTTAAGGCAGGCACAGACTTAAGGCAAGTAGCTGGTCATCTTGGGAACATTTCATTACGACAAACGATGAAAGTGAAGCAGAAATGTCCTTCGAAAAACATCGCTACAGTCGGGGTTGTTCCACACAATAACAACGCCAGTCTCTCCATCGAACCCAGTAACCATACCCTGTTTTTCCTCCAGTTACTTCCGCCCCACAAGCAGACGGAACTTGTTGCCTGGATCATCCTCACCGCGGTTTTATCGGTGCGCTGACCAACTTGACTGTCCCAATCATCACTTTTCCCACAGCGTCGTCCCATAGCCCATCTCGATCTCGGCTGAACCTTCTCATATTCCAGTTTTATCACCATCAACCTCTTCATGTGCAGCTTCAGCGTTCCCCTGACAATTTTCCAAGTGCTGGCTGCCCTCCACAATCAGCCCAATTCAGTGGGTCTTTGTCTCTTCACCCAGGCTGTCTACACCATCGCTACAAAGACCATCAACTGGTCTGACGCTATTTTGGCGCTCAACAGTTTCGTTGCCTTCTTTTTTCCGCATCACTACAAGGCCTGTAACAGTCCGATTGAAACAGCTACAACCATACTTTTTACATGGTTCATCAGTGTGAGTCCGGTCGTTCTGATGGAGCTCGGATTGGGCGGGTCCGACCGCGTTTTGCCGGTCGGTCAGTGTGCTTACCTGCCTGCCGCTGGTAGTGCCCTGGGAAACCTCATCACCGGTCTGTCCCTCGCTCCGTATGTCTTGACCGGAGTGGGAGGTCTGTTAATCCTTCAAAAAGCTATGCTTTTAGCAATGCTAAAGTGGACACACTGGCAGCGCTGAGAAGTCGTGCCATATTTCTGCAACGCCGAAGGATGGCCAAGGTCCTACTGCTCTTGTTCCTCTAGACGGCTGTCTGCATCCTACCCTGAGGAGTCATCAAGCTTAACTTTCCGCATCTCTTCGAACTGGAGCGAGTCTTCTGGCTGCTCAAATTTTTTGTAACTCAATATGCAATAAGTCCGGTAAGACAAGATCTTGCCCATCTGTATTTGTTTATTGAATTTTATGGCAGTGATTCGATTTTTCTGTAGGTCATCCTGTTGCTTTTCAACGCCGAATATCGGCGTTGAAAAGCATGAAAAGCATATTCTGTTATGACTGTTCAGAAGCATAAGGAGCCCGCTAGAGGACGCTCATCCAAGAGTAATGCCAGCCGGCGGTGTCGCTGATGTCTCGTCCTAATCTAAATCATTGCGCCACCTTGATTTAACAATTACAATGCTGTATGAGCTTCTAATTACTCCTATGATTCGTATGTCTTTTTTCACCTAAATTGTAAGGCTACGCTTTGTTTTTCGTATTCTATGCGTGATGACGACAATCGATATCATATTTAAATTTGGCGGTTTTACAGTAGTGTTCATCAAATCAAGTAGGAACTTCCATTGACTTATGTTTGGTCTAATACACTGGGTCGTCCAGATTCAGTCTTCAAAGTCATATATTAATTTTCTTTGACCTATATAGAGGACGCCATATTAGCAATTGCAAATGCACAGTCGAAGAGTCTTGACAGTTTCGCTTCTTAGGTTAGGCAAAAACGTGAGGTAGATTAGTGAGTCAACTAGCAGCAACCAACAGCTGAGCAGACCGAAAACATTCCGGAGGTCCTCCTTGTAGAATGGTTCATTTTGCAGTCGGCAGAGGGCAATAATGGTGTTTGGAACCCATAGGATGATCTGCGCCAGGGTAAGGCATGCAAATATCATGGTGTTTCGGGCTTTTTGACTGGGCCAGGAACGCTGTCGCTTCCTGTGCTCGACTTCTCCTGAATCGGATACTGCCACT